>CAOLHI010005676.1:0-81464 GCA_948474755.1 Ctenosaura bakeri
AAGGGCTGCTGCAAGGGAAGCCTCCCCAAAGGGGTCGTTTGGGGTCTTCCCTTCCCCCAGAGCTCGCAGACGACCTCCTGGGGGAGGGGGATCCAGGGACCCCAGAAGTCCTTCTGGGGCTGCTTTCGGAGGGGGCCGGGGGGCCTCCGGGGCTCTCCTTGCAAGCGACGGGAGGGGGATCAGCAAAGGCAGACACCCCTGGGCAGCTGCCGATCAAGAACAGACCTGCCTGGGGCTCCAGGGGGCCACTGCGTTGCTTCCCTCGCCACGCTTGGGGCCGAGATGGACCCAGAAGGCCATGCGTCTCCCCGAGAGCAAAAGCGACCAAAGCTTGGGGACAGTCGTTTGGGTGGCCAAAGGGGCCGGTTGTCCATCTCACTCGGCGGTCTCACTCCGTCTGCAGCCACCTAAAAAGGGGACAAAAACATTTTATACCTCCAGCAGTCTCCCTTTCAGCCTCTGCACGGCCCTGGCAGTTCGGCAGAGAGCTCTAGCGTCTCACCAAACTACACATCCCAGGACGCCACAGGATGGTGGAGCCAGGACAGCTAAAGTGGCATCTCAGTGCTGTGGGTTTGGAGTTCCCTTCCGCACTACGCAGGCATAACACTTTGTTTCCACTTTCATCGTCAACGAGGTCATCAGTGGGGGAAAAAGAGTCTGTTTTATCACCCAGCTGTCATTGATCACTCTTAGGGTAATAATCAGTGTGTGTCCTCGTTTGGGTTGCTGTTACCCCGGCCCCACTGACTGCAAAGTCTACCTGTAAGAATGGGAAGGCCCTTTCCGCACTAGACCGTTAAAGCGCTATCATTCCACTTGCAACATCGCCCCTCCCGAAACTGGAAACCCCAGGATTCCATAGGGTGTTACAAGTGGAATAATAGTGCTATAACGGTGTAGTGTGGAAATGGCCTTAGAGTTGGAAGGGACCCCAGGGGCCATCCAGCCCAACCCCCTTCTGCCATTCATGAAGACAATCCGTTGGACAGATGACCGTCCAGCCTCTGTATGAAAACCCCCAAAGAAGGAAGAGATGCCACCACACTCCACGGAGGAGAAGATTCCCCGGTCAAACTGCTCTTGCCCTCAGGAAGTTCTTCCCAAAGTTTAGGTGGAATCTCTTTTCCTGTCGTTTGAAGCATTGCCCGGCCAAGTCCTACTCTCTGGAGCAGCAGAAAACAAACTCTCTCCGTTTTCTTTTCTTTTTAAAGTTACTTTCTTCATTAGGAATCACAACGGTACAATAAAAGATGTAAGAAAGAAAGAAGGATAAAGAGAATGAAAAAACAGGAGAAGTCGACTCTTGACCCTCTTCTCAGCAGTTGTACAAACAGGCACATTATTCGTACCTCACTTACACTTAAATCCTTTCCCTTCTCTCTGGGTTCCCACCATCAAAACCCAAGCGTTTCGGTTCCTTCTTCCCCCTCAGAAAGTCAATAAGGGGTTCCCATTCTTTCAGAGAAGTTACTAGTGGCCTTTCTCTGATCGAGCAATTTATCCCGTCCCGACCAGATCTGTCCATTTCAGCAACTGTGCTTCTATAGTTGGTCATTCTGGACTCGGCCACGCTTGTGCACGTGGCCATCTCGCTGCTGTGGCCACATACTGACAGAGATAACCTTCCATGGGCCTTCTCCAGGTGTACATCCGGCATTCCCAAAATAAATATTTCAGGTTTAAGGTCAATCTTTAAAATCTTCTGCATCAATATATTGATTTGAATACAGTTTTTAACCAAGCTTTTTCATATGTCCATCACATAGAATCCTAGAATCCTAGAAATGTAGAGTTGGAAGAGACCCCAGGGGCCATCCAGTCCAACCCCCTGCCATGCAGGAACACCCTCAAAGCACTCCCTTGGACAGATGGCCATCCAGCCTCTGCTTAGAAACCTCCAAGGAAGGAGGAGGCTCCACTACACTCCATGGAGGCAGCAGATTCCATTGCCGGACAGCCCTGACCATCAGGAAGTTCTTCCTGAGGTTCAGGTGGAATCTCCTTTTCTTCAGCTTGAATCCATTGCTCCTTGTCCTGGTCTCTGGAGCAGCAGAAAACAAGCCCACTCTCTCCTCTACATGGCATCTCTCATACCTGGCTTTATGAATCTTCCTCAGGTGTTTGCATCCTGCATAAAAGCGCCTGAAAGCTTTCAACACAGATACATGCAACAGACAGGAGTGCTTATTATCAGCTCTGGCGGATCATAGACATAGAGTTGGAAGAGACCCCAGCGGCCATCCAGTCCAGCCCCCTTCTGCCATGCAGGAAAACACCATTAAAGCACCCTCTTCAACAGACGGCCAGCCAGCCTCTGCTTAAAACCTCCAAAGAAGAAGGAGAGTCCACTACACTCCATGGAGGCAGCAGCATATTCAACTGCTGGACAGCTCTGACCGTCAGGAAATTCTTCCTGAGGTTCAGGTGGAATCTCCTTCCCTGCACCTTGAATCCATTGCTCCTTGTCCTGGTCTCTGGAGCAGAAGAAAACAAGCCCCCTCCCTCCTCTACATGGCATCCCTTCAAATATAAGATTAATAACATAGGATTAAATGTGCGTTCATGTTGCTCACATTTCCTACACAGATTAGAAGCACCTTTATACATCCAGAGAAGCTCCCTTCAGTTTCTACATGGCATCCCTTCAGGCGCTGAAAGAGAGCTATTAGCAAGAGGAGAAATTCTGTCCTTCTGGGGTTCTGGGGAGGGGGAAGCTTTTATTTGCTTACAGACAATCCCCACACACACATTCAGCAATAACTCACCCCAACAGAACATAGGATATGGATGGAAATACTGGGCCAATGCCCTGCCACAAACCCAGACGCCAACTCTGTGCCCACATCGACTCTGGAAGCAACCTCGCCTCCCCAAGACCAGAGGTGCAGTTACTTGCCCTGGCCCCCAATGCCCCCCTGTGCTCTGCTTTGGGCAGACAGGGTAGTGTCTGGGCAATTGGGCAAGGGCATGCAGATGTCTGGCGCTGGAAATGGCAATGCCCAAAACCTTCTGGCCAAATATTTCAGCCTCCCTGGGCGCTCAGGTGCCAACCTTCATAGAATAATAAGATCTGAAGGAACCGCTGCTAAGGCTGTCTGATCCACAGCCCTGCCATCAACAGCTGCGGGTTGCATCGGGTGCTCCCCACTTCCAGCCTCTTTTGGCCCACCAGAAAAGCCAGCAGTGAGGGGAGGGAGATGTGGGTGTGCACTTGAACTCAGGCCCATGGTGTCATTGGGAGGAAAAGAAGGAGAGAAGTGCCAGTGTTGTGACTCACAAGCTGACTTCTTGCACAAGCCCATGCAGGAGTGTGCAGAGCCTGGGGGGCCAAGACCCCAAAGGCTGGGGTACAGAACCTCCCCCCCCACTGGCCCCAGCAAAGGCAGCAGTGATATTAGCACTTGGCTTGGAAATGCTCCCTTGTGTCGTGCATGCTATCTGTGAGGCCAAGCAGGGTGCAAACCCTGCAACGTTTACAGAGGAAAGGCAGGACATGCGTGGCCAAACGACATCAGCAAGTGTTATTAATGAGGAAAAACAAGTTGGGGGAGGCTGCAGCAGTTTGCTTTTGCCTGATCCTCCAGGGAAGGGCAAGATATGGGGCTTCCTATGATGCCACCACTGCCACTCAATCTGAGGAACTCTTCCTGTCCCAGCTCCTGCCACCAAAAGTCGGGATCTTCTAGATGTCCTCATCTAATTCCACCTCCCTTGAGCCCCGTTCTCTGCACAGACACCCGTTGTCTGAACTCATCCACACCAATCGCCCTCCTGTAGCGTTCTCAGAGGCAAAGCTAATTTAAACCAAAGTTCAATAGTTAAAGCTTACTCATTTAACAGATTTGAATTCTGACTGACCCCAACAAACTAATGAACCAACTACGGCAGCTAAAAAAGCCAAGGCAATTCTGGGCTGCATCAGCAGGAATATAGTGTCTAGGTCGAGGGAAGCGAAAATACTGCTCTGTTCTGCTTTGGTCAGACCCCACCTGGAACGCTGTGTCCGGTTCTGGGCACCACAAGCTGGAAAGTGTCCAGAGAGTGACCAGGGTGGCAGAAGGCCTGGAAACCGTGAAGCCCTGTGAAGAGCGGCTTGGGGAGCTGGGTGTGTTTGGCCTGGAGAAAAAAAGGTTAAGGGAGGACAGGATAGCTAATGTTTAAATATTTGAAGGGATGTCATATGCAGGATGGAGCAAGCTTGTTTTCTGCTGCTTAGGAGACCAGGACAGGGAGCAATGGCTTCAAACTACAGGAAAAGAGATTCCATCTAACCATTAGGAAGAACTTCCTGATGGAAAGAGCAGTTCTACAGTGGAATACACTGCTGCCTGGGACAGTGTCCTTCTTTGAAGAAGGGTCTCTTTCTCTGGAGGTTTTTAAAGAGTGGTTGGATGGGTATCTGTCAGAAGTGCTTTAATTGTGCCTTCCTGTATGGCAAAATGGTGTTGGACTGGATGGCCTTTGGGGTCTCTTCCGTCTCAGGGATTCTGTGATTCAATGGATTCAAGCTACAGGAAAAGAGATTCCATCTAACCGTTAGGAAGAGCTTCCAGACCGTCTGACAAGTGAAACATGGTGCCTCAGTGGAGTGTGTTGGAGTCTTCTCCTTTGGAGGCTTTTATAGAGGCTGGACGGCCATCTGCCAAAGGGAGTGCTTGGATGGTGTCTTCCTGCACAGCAGAAGGGGGTTGGACTGGATGACCCTTGGGGGTCTCTTCCAACTCTGGGAGTCTATGGGCAGAGGAGAGAGAAACTGGGATACTTTAAAGGCAGCTGGGAAAGCAGAACAACAGAGGATTAAGGGGGACTCTCCCTGCCAACTGGGACTGTGGGAGGGCATGAGGAATGGAGTCAAGTGCTACCCCTGCTGGGCTGCCCAAAAAGGGCTTAGCTCTTTGCCAGGCTCTGTGTGTCTCCCTATCACCCAGCTAGCCTGGACGTGGCCGGCCGGCCTGCCTACCTGGGTCCCCCTCCTGCCCTTTCCCACAAACCGCGGCACTCCTGGGAGGGCTTCCGTCCTGTTTCCCAGCCCCATGGGAAAAAAAAGCCTATCACCACTCTCAGAGGCTTCTAGGAGTGGCGGATTTGGCTCATTCCCACCTCTAAACCTTGGAATTGCAAAGAACCCTCCATCCAAACACACCTAAAAGTCTCTCTGAAACCTTTCTCTCTCTGATCTCTTGTCTGTCACCTGCTAACTGCCTGCCTCTCTCTCTCTCCCCCCTCTAATGTTGGGGTGGGCAAAGTCTGGCCTTGGGGTTACCTATGCCCCCCCCCAAGTTTGTTTCTGCCTTCTTCAACTCCCAACCCCTCCCAGAGCCCCCTTTCCCCATCCAGGTATGTATTGCCTCTCCTAGCCAGCTTCCCAGAACAGCAACTCAACCATTAAAAAAAAAAAATCTCATTTTTCCAAGCCAGAAGTCAACCTCTCCTCTAATTCTATTTTTTCCTTTGTGTGCATTTGTGTGTCTGTGTGTGTGTGTGTGTGTGTGTGGTGTTTTTGGCAGTCCATATGGCACTTAGATGTTCTGAAGGACAGTCTGTTCCCAGACTCAAGACAGTCGGCCACCGCAATCTGCGTGCAGCTGTGTGCATGTGCACATGTGTGTGCGTACATATACACACGTATGCTCAATCTACAAGGTGAGAAGACCAGTGTGGTGCTGGGATTTGAACCCTGGACTGTGGCTCTGGAGACCTGGGTTAGAATCCCTGCTCAGCCAAGGAAGTCCACTGGAAGCTTTGGGCAAGTCCCACTCTCTCAGCCTCAGAATGTCAGGAACCGAAATCACACGCACACATGTAACGGCGCCAATACACGGTTTATTAGGAGTGTGATGCGTTGTACAGGACTTCAGTGAGCGAACTGCAGGCAATCAGCAGAAACCAAACATTAGAAGCAAAAGATTCCCTTCCCACAGCAAGAGACCTTGAAAGAGCCCCGCTCAGGCTGGTAGTTCTTATCAGTGCGGCATTCCTGGCTTTGTTTACCTAACGGTCTCTGGTTCCCACCCTTGGTCACAAGCAAGCAGCTAATTAACTACTACGACATGTCCCATACTGAAAAATGGAGGGCTACACGACATCCCACCCATCCCGAGGAAAAAAAATACACAGAAGGAACATCGTGAATAAAGGGAAAGGTAGGGGGAAGTGGAAAAGAAAGGGGAAAGTGGGGACACAGCAAGGATGGAAAATGACATTGGCAGTAGTTGAATCGTAGAACTCCGGGAGTCAGGAACAGCAGGTTGAGTAGGAGGATTAATATGCGAAGAGGAATTCAAATGAGCTGGCTTCAGAAAGCTGCAATGAAAAACAGGGCGAGCAAGTTTGTAAGAGTCGGGTAACGCAAGTTCAAAGGCGACATTATTAATGCCACGTTTGATTGGGAAAGGACCAAGGTATTGTGGAGAAAGTTTTTGGGAGGGGCCAGTGATGGAGATGTTCATGGAGGAAAGGTAAACAAGGTCCCCAGGTTTGCAATCCAGGTTGGGTTGTCTCTTTCGGTCAGCAAAGAGTTTGTGGGAAGCTTTTGAGGCTTTGAGGGAGTCTCATGCAGAATTCCAACTAGAAGAAATTTTTTCTAATCCAAGAGTTAAGGGAGATACGCTGTGTGTTGAGGAGTTTGTCAGGAAACGAAGGAAAGGGCCTCGGGGTGGTACCTGAGACAATTTTCAAAGGAGCTTTTCCAGTAGAGGAATGCAAGGCAGAGTTGTAAGCAAATTCGGCAAAGGGGAGGAGAAGCGCCCAATTATTTTGGTTGGAGTTTGTGCAACAGCGTAAATATTGCTCAAGGGTTTGATTGGTGTGTTCAGTTTGGCCATCAGTTTGTGGATGATAGGCGCTGCTAAGTTTTTGGGAAATGCCAAGGGTTTTTAGATGTCTAAAATTTGGAAGTGAAAATAGGTTCCCTGTCAGAAATGATTGTGGAGGGAAGACCATGTCGTCTCCAGATGTTGGTGATGAACAGGTCAGCTAATTTTTCAGCGGTTGGAATTTTCTTCAGGGGAATGAAGTGAGATTGTTTGGAAAAATGATCAGTGACTACCCAAATAGTGTGGAAGCCACGTGAGGTTGGGAGGCCAACAATAAAGTCCCGTGAAATTATATCCGAAGGAGAGGATGGAACAGAAAGCTGCTGTAGTAGTCCATGCGGTTTAGAAGAAGACGATTTGCAGTGGTGCAAATAGAACGGTTTTTTTATATAATCTTGTACTTATAGAATCATAGAATCATAGAAATCTAGAGTTGGAAGAGACCACACACTTTTTAGGAACCCGAAGTGGCCGGCAGGTTTGGAATCATGGTATCTTTGCAGAATTTCGGGAGGACAGGGGGTGGTACATAAATTTTGGTCCCGATGAAAGCTAGGTCATTCAACCAGGTGATTGAGTCTTTGTGTGATTTAAGCCAGTCGTCATTTTGGTAAGCAGATTTGAGGGAATGTTGGAAAGCAGAACCAAGTAGGGTAGAAGCAGTTTTACGTGCTTTTTGTTGGGGACGCGTAGTTACTTGTAATCCAAAAGTGTCTGGAGAAAATAGAGGTTTTTCAGATGACACAGAAGCAGATGAGCGAGGCTCCTAGCAGGGCGGTCTTGAAAGAGGATCTGCTGAAGTGTTGGAGGAGAGTGCAAAATGGATGGCCATGGCTTCTTTTTCCAAATAGGCCAGTTGTGTTGTGTTTCAGAGGACTTTTTGGAAATAAATGTGCATGGTTTTAGGCAGTTGTCTGTGTCTCTTTGTAAGAGCCCTGGTGGCGCAGTGGTTCAATGCCAGTCCTGCAAGCCACAAGGCTGTGAGTTCGATCCTGCCCGGCTCCAAGGTTGACTCAATCTTCCATCCTTTTGCAGGTCGGTAAAATGAGTACCCAGCTTGTTGGGGGCATGTATAGAAATGTTTCGAAATACATGCTATTTGTAAGTTGTTTGCCGCTCGATCCATATGGAGAGGCGATAAAATAAAAAAATAATAAAATAATAAGAGAACAGCACCCATGGCAAAGTCAGAGGCACTGGTTTGCATTATAAATTCTTTGGCAGAGTCAGGGAACAAGAGAAGGGGTTCAGAGGTGAATTTTTGTTTGAGAGTATCGAATGCCATCTGGCATTTTTCAGTACAACCAAAGCGGTTGCTTCTGCTAACTTTGGTGTCTGTTGTTTTTTCCAAGAGGTCAGTGAGAGGGAGGGCAATAGTTGCAAATCCTTCTATGAAGTTACAGTAGAAATTTGCAGAGCCAAGGAATTGCTGTAGCTGTTTCCTAGTTTTAGGGACTGGCCATTTGAGTATGGTGTCAATTTTGGCAGGGTCCACGTTCGGATATTTTGGCAAATGTGGTACCCTAAATAATCAGAAGTCTGAGTGTGAAACTCGCATTTAGAGAGTTTAACAACAAGTTCATTGTCTCCAAGTCTTTGTAGTACAGTGCGTACAAGCTTGGTGTGCTGTTCTGGAGTTTCTGAACAGATTAAAATGTCATCTAGGTAAACAACAACACCCTCGTAGAGCAGATCTTGCAGCACAGAATTGAGAAACATTTGGAAAGCAGCGGGACCAGCTTGTAATCCAAAAGGGAGAACAGTCCATTGGTAGTTTCCCAGTGGGGTTGAGAAGGTGGTCAAGCACTCACTGTCGGGATCCATGCGTATTTTGTGGAAAGCCTCTTTGAGGTCTAGTTTTGTAAAGAATTTGCCTTTTATCTATTGATTTAGTACAGTAGAGTCCCAGTTATCCGACCTGCGGTTATCCGACGCTCCGGATTAACCGACGTCGCGGCTGCCTGGGGGCGTGGCTGCAGGCATTTCCGCACCCCCAGACACGACCCGACATGCCCCCAGGCCCGCCCCGATACGCCCCCAAAATGGCGGCCGCCACGGGGCTTCGTGTCATCCGACATTTCAGTTATCCGAGCCTTCGCCCGCCGGTTTAGGTCGGATAACCAGGACTCTACTGTACATCTTTAGTTAAAGGGATCAGGTAAAGGTTAGACAGAACTGCCTGATTAATTAAATTGTAGTTTATGATAAGCCTGGGTTCATCTCCATCCTTTTTATTATGGAAAAATATGGGACTAGTGGTTGGAGCAGATGAAGGTTTTATAAATCCACGTTGTAAATTTTTGTTCAGGAATTTTTTTAAGGCATCAAGTTCTTGGTTATTCATTGGATATATTTTTGGTTTAGGAATTTTGGCCCCGTCTATTAGTCTGAGTTTGCAGTTAAAGTCTCTATGAGGGGGCAATTTGTCTGCTTCATGGTCCTCAACAGCTTTTTGCAAATCTCGACACTCTAAAGGAATCTTCTGCAGCTCCTCGGGGCTTAAAGGGAGTGCCGAGAGGGGGGCGATTTCTTCGGGCGTCTGGTTTATATCATGGGTATGCTTGAGTAAGCCTTGTGTCCAGTCAGTTTGGGGATTGTGTCTTTTTAGCCAGTCATACCCAAGGACGACTTGAAACCCGATTGTACTGGGCACTAGGAAACGTTTTTTCTCCTGATAGTTTCCCACTTGAACAGGGACGGGTTTAATCCTTTCCCTTACTGGGCCCCCTGTCATGGGTGAGCCATCCATTTGAGATAACTTTACGGCTCTTTTTAGGGGTTCAAGCTTCACATCGTTCTTTTGCCAATGCAGGATTTAATAGGCTGTTCGTACAGCCTGAGTCAACCGAGGCCCTGCGTATCCGTAATTTGCCATCGTTTCCCCGCAGAGTAACTGTTACGTGTACATGTCTGGTTTTGGTGGCACTTACATTAGCAGACTCTGCGGTGTCCCAATCATCACTCTCTGAGTCAGATGTAGTCAGTGGCCTGTCCTCACCATCGCAAGTCCCCGCAGCGGTGCCTCCGGCAGCGCCTTTAGTTGCTGGCTTCGGGGTGTCAGCTTTGCGGGATGGAGGTCTGGTGGTGGGAGCGCCTGACTTTCCTTCAGTGGGTTTCTTTGATTCCTGGCATTCGCTGGTGACGTGGCCTTTCTTCCCACGATGGAAACGGGTTCCTTCTTTGAGTCGTTTTTTCTTCTCCTCACTGCTCAGGAAAGTGGTTTTTCGCTGTCCTGGGGTGGGGTGACCAAACTCTTGCGCTTGCCTTTGCCGGGTGAGCTGGACGCTCTCCATGATGCTTTCCACTTCTCTGGCTAGCTTCATCCATCCCAGGAGGCTGGCAGGGTCCCCTTGGGTCAGGCACCAGTCAAGGATGATAGGATTCGATCCATCTCAGTGAAATTGCTTGAGAATGTCATCTCTCCGTTCAGGCACTTTAGTGGCTAACTTCCTGAATTCTCGTGAGTACTCTCCCACGGTTCCTTTCCCTTGATGCAATTTTTTCAGCTGGTATCTGGCTTTTTTGAAAGAATGGATCCTCAAATCTTTCTCTAAGTTGGTGCACGAACAGCTGCAGGTCAGCTGTTTCTTCAGCTCGTGAGTTGAACAAGCCAACGACCCACTCCGCTGCTTCTCCTCTGAGATGCTGGCTCAGGTATCTAATTCTGGCAGCGTCATCAGGGAAACTGTTCCCGTAGTCGATCATGTAATTAGAGGCCATGTTGAGAAAATATGACGGTTTGGTGCCGTCACCATCATAGGTGGTCTTCATCTCCCAGAAAGGTCAAGCCCCAGCAGGCGGTGCCAGCACTCCAGGAGGTGCAGGAGCCAGTGCTATTGGGGCAGCTGCCGCGGCTGGAGCTTGGGGAGGAGCTCGTCCAACTTGAGGCGCCAGAAGTCTCCAGTCATGCAGCTGAGCTCTCAATTTGAACATTTCTTCTCTCTGCTTTTCCACTTCTTCTTCCCCTGCCTGCCATTAGGTTGATCTCGCCAATTGATGTATCCCATCTTGTAGCTCGACGTCTGTGGTTCCAAGCAGTTTCTGGTCTCTCTCCCAGGACCGAGTCTGGCCCCCGGTTGGGGTTGTTGTAGGGATCGAAGGTTGTGTCTTGGGTCATAGAATCATAGAATCATAGAACTGTAGAGTTGGAAGAGACCACAGGGGCCATCCAGTCCAACCCCCTGCCATGCACGAACACCCTCAAAGCACTCCCGACAGATGGCCATCAAGCCTCTGCTTAAAAACCTCCAGAGAAGGAGACTCCACCACACTCTGAGGCAGCAGATTCCACTGCCGGACAGCCCTGACCATCAGGAAGTTCTTCCAGAGGTTCAGGTGGAATCTCCTTTCCTGCAGCTTGGATCCATTGCTCCTTTTCTGGTCTTTGGAGCAGCAGAAAACAAGCCCTCTCCCTCCTTTACGTGGCATCCCTTCAAATATTTAAACATGGCTATCATGTCCCCTCTTAACCTCCTCTTCTGCAGACTGAATGTACCCAGCTCTCTAAGTCTATCCTCATAGGGCATGGTTGTTCCTGAGGTTCAAGTGGAATCTCCTTTCCTGCAGCGTGAATCCAATGCTCCTTGTCCTGGTCTCTGGAGCAGCAGAAAACAAGCCCCCTCCCTCCTCTACGTGGCATCCCTTCAAATATTTAATCATGGCTATCATGTCCCCTCTTAACCTTCTCTTCTGCAGACTAAACATCCCCAGCTCTCTCAGTCTATCCTCATAGGGCTTCATGACTTCCAGGCCTCTCACCATTTTGGTCGCCCTCCTCTGGACTTGCTCCAGCTTGTCAATATCCCTCTTGAATTGGGGTGCCCAGAACTGGACACAGTATTCCAGATGGGGTCTAACCAAAGCAGAGTAGAGTGGTACCAGTACCTCCCTCGATCTAGACACCATACTCCTATTGATGCAGCCGAGAATTGCATTGGCTTTCTTGGCTGCCGCATCACACTGCTGACTCATGTTCAGCTTGTGGTCTATGAAGACTCCTAGATCCCTTTCACACGTACTGCTATCCAGCCACGTGTCCCCCATCCTATATTTGTGGATTCCATCAAGAGCCTGGCTAGGGGCCATCTCGTCTCTTTCAGCAATTTCCTCACCTGAAGCATCAACGGCTTCCTTGTCCTCAGGGTCTTCTTCACTTATTTGAAACATGTTGTTAATTTTATTAGAGTTCGCTCACTCTGTCAGGAACCGAAATCACACGCACACATGTAATGGTGCCAATACACGATTTATTAGGAGTGTGATGCGTTGTAGAGGACTTCAGTGAGCGAACTGCGGCAATTAGCAGAAACCAAACATTAGAAGCAAAAGACTCTCTTCCCACAGCAAGAGACATCAAGAGACCTTGAAAGAGCCCCGCTCAGGCTGGTGGTAGTTCTTATCGGTGCTGCATTCCTGGCTTTGTTTACCTAACAGTCTCTGGTTCCCATCCTTGGTTACAAGCAAGCAGCTAATTAACTACTACGACATGTCCCGTACTGAAAATGGAGGGCTACCCGACAATGGTGTCAAGCCCCCACAGGATGAATCTGTCCAAGAAAGCCCTAAGAGAGGTTCCCCAGGGGTCTGACTTGACCTGACAGCCCATGGCAAGAACAAAACAGGTGAGGGTCCCCTCTCTCTTTTCCTCTTCACAGAGCTCACAGACGGCCAAGGTGCCCACAGCAGGTGACTGACTCACGCCACAGAGAAGGTGCTTGGACACAGGGACCCCCCCACCTCCAGCAGGAAAGAAGGGCCCCTGCGTTCCCATTCGGTGGGTGTGCCTGTGCACGCACAAGAGAAAGGGAGATCCAGCGTAGGAGACTCTGCCGGGGCCCCACCGGCCCCAGGCCTGTCTGCCCAGAAGCAGAGGAGCTTCACCCGCTCTCCCCACCGCATCGCCACCTCCTGCTTCGGGTGGAGGGCCGAGGTGCACCCACCAGAGGGGGGTGGTTGGCTGCCATCCACAGAGCCCTTGGCGGGGCACACAGGACCACAAATCCTGGGGGGTACCTGCTGTCCAAGCCTTGCAGACAGCACATCACAGGCTCCAACGCTTCCCAGATGAAAACCGGGACACATGTGGCCAAGCAGCATCAGAGAGAGGTCAAGCGGGCAAAAGTGACTCATGAGGGAGGACACACAAGCTAGGTGAGAGGCTGCGGCAGGGAGCTTTGGCCTGAGCCCCCTGGGAAGGGCACGGTTTTGCCCCCTCCTTTCCGTTCCCCTGCAGAGTCAACTGATGCTCAGTTTGTAGCACTTGAAGTTAGCTCAGGAGACCGGAACACTTTAAAGGCAGCTGAACCAGCCGGACCGCGGAGGAGGATGTATCAGGACTGTCCCTGCCCAGCTGGATGGCTGGAGGCAGTCTTGGCATGGTGGCAATGGACGCGCTGGGCAGGTGGCCATGTGGGACTACAGCAATGAGTTGAGGTGGGGGGGCTCTAATTCTGCACAGACAAGGAAGAAGTCCTTGGCCCTCTCCTCCAGGTGCCTCCAGTGCCCCTGAGTTCAGCTGTGTAGTCATGGTTATGGATGGTGGCGGATTTTCCAGGCAGCTATGAACCCCTCCCACAGGTCTGACGGAGCTGCTAGTCAGCCCTCAGGGCCACAAAGCGACCTCCAGACCCAAAGAATTTGCCTGCCTCTAGCATTAAGCAAAGTATAAGGCAGGTCACAGGATAGCCATGTTGAAATTTTTGAAGGGATGTCATACGGAAGAAGATGGAGCAAGCTTGTTTTCTGCTGCTCCAAAGACTAGGACAGGGAGCAACGGATTCAAACTACAAGAAACGAGATTCCACCTGAACAGTAGGAAGAACTTCCTGAGAGTAAGAAAAGTCCACCAGTGGAATTGGCTGCTGCCTGAAGGGAGTGCGGTGGAGTCTCCTCATAGAATCCTAGAGTTGGAAGAGACCCCCAGGGCCATCGAATCCAACCTCCTGCTATGCAGGAACACCCATCAAAGCATTCCCAACAGATGGCCATCCAGCCTCTGCTTAAAAACCTCCAAAGAAGGAGGAGACCCCACCACACTCCATGGAGGCAGCAGATTCCACTGCCAGACAGCTCTGATCGTCAGGAAGTTCTTCCTGAGGTTCAAGTGGAATCTCCTTTCCTGCAGCGTGAATCCAATGCTCCTTGTCCTAGTCTCTGGAGTGGTACCTCCTCCTTCTTTGAAGGTTTTTAAAGAGAGGCTGGATGGCCACCTATCAAAGGGAGGGCTTTCAGGGTGTCTTCCTGCATGGCAGAAGGGGGTTGGACTGGATGGCCCCTTGGGGTCTCTTCCAGCTCCAGGATTCTGTGAGAGCCTCTTTGTTTGGGCTGCGGGGGACTGTTGAGGGGTCCGAAGTGCCAAGTGTCCTCCCTCTGGCAAATCTCCCCCACCCACAGGTGTTTTTCACTGGGGCTGAAGCACATAGAGCTCAGCACCACTTCTCCTTGTAGGCTGTGGCCCCAATCCTGACTCCCTCCTGTGATTCTATGATTGACAGGTGCTTCTCTGAATGACTGACTCTATGACTGATGGGCGATGATATGTCTCCGTGGCCCCAAGGGGCAGTAGCCAGCTGGGACAGCATTCCCTGGCCAGAAAGTCCATCTCGGCAGCGACCGCAGCAGCACCATTTTGGGTTTTCTGGCTGTTTGCGGGAAGGGGAGTGATGTGAAAAGCCGCGCCTTCTGCACGCAGCCTAGAGGAAGATGTGAGCCGAGGGAGGCACCACGGTGGGTGATTCCATCCCTTGGGAGAAACTGGCCCCGGGGACCACCGACCGCCTCCTGGGATGGCCCAGTGGCAGCGACCGAGACACGGCCCACCCAGGGAACACGGGAAGGCTCCTGGTTCAAACCGGTGGGCCGTGCGGCAACCCCGGGGGGCTTCTCTCCCAGAAAAGAGGGAGAGGGTCTCCACCTCCTTCCACCTCCTTCTCTGTTTCTCCCCCCTTTGGGGCAGCCACCCGAGACATCACGATGATGATGATAGCCCATCCGTCTGAAGAAGAGAGGAGTGTGCGCGTGTGTGTGTGTGTGTGTGAGAAAGAGAGATGGAGGGAGGGAGAGCTTTTATCAGCAACTTGCAGAAAGGCCTCCCTTGGAGACCACAGGATCCTAGGCCATTTCCGCACTAGACTGTTATAGCGCTGTTGTTCCGCTTTCAACATCCTATGGAATCCCAAGGTTTGCAGTTTCCGGAGGGGCCGGCTGAAAGCATTACTGTCCCTTTTACTATTATATTTTTTAAAAGGCTGTTATCTTTTTTTAGTGGCAGCTTCATAGGCTAGCTTATTTGATTGTTTTTTAAGCCCTTTTTTTTTGAAAAAAACCAGACTTTTAGTGGCACTTTGCTCTGTTGGCAGGTGTGGGGGAGAATGGCCTGGCATGGGCTGGGCTGGACTGGCAGAGGGGGCCCAGGGGTTGTCCACAAGAGAGCTTTCCAATGTGGCCCCACATCAAGGGGGAGGAACACACCAGCAGGGAGAGCCAACTGGTTGCTGAAGGGGGGGAGAAGGTGAATTCCGGGGGTGGGGGTGGAAGAGTTTTTCATCTTGCACCATGATGCTGCTGCTAAAATAAATGGGAGGGGGGGTGTCTGCAGATCCCAGCACTCCCCAGACAGAGACCTTCCTCACCAGTCCCCCTGCCCCCCACTCTTTCCTGCCTCTCAGACCCCCGTGCTCCAGGCGGCCTCTCGGCTTCAAAGTCAACTGCAGCTTATGGGGATTCTCTCGTAGGGCTTTCTTGACCATGTTTAATCAGAAAAGGATTGCCCCGATTACCTTCCTCTGCGGCTGAGAGCGTGTGACTAGCAGAAGGTCACGCAGGAGTTTCCCGGGCTGAGCAGAGGGGATTTCTATGCGGGTCTCCCAGAAGAAGTGTAGTCCCACCACACTGAAAACATTGCACCCCTGGGATACCCGTAGGGCACCCCTCTCTGAGGGTTTCCCTGGCAAGATGCCTTCAAAGACCTCCTTCCTCAAAAGCCGAGAGAATGGGACTTGCCCCCAAGGGTGCCGGTGGGCTTCCATGGCAGATCGGGGGTTCCAGCCCCGGTCTCTCAGGAGAGTCCTCGTCCAGCCCTCTGGGTCCACGAGACCTCCCGGCTCCTATCTATCTTCTCAAAAGGAGGCACGTCCGGTGGATCCAGAGCGACAGCCGCCTCCTCCAAGCCACGGAGTTCAGGGGGAGAAGGCCTTGCCTCACTTCCTGCAAAGCTTCTAGGAAAGGGTTGTGTCACGGGTACGGGCAGCTTTCCACGGGGGGTGGGGTCCCAAAATCCACTGGCTTCTTTGCCCATTCCAGATATACATGAGCAGCAGTGGCTTGTGCAGACAACGCAGGCTAGCCAACACCTGTTTCTGGAAGAAGAAAACTGTCACAGTTGTGGAAAGGTAGTGAATGCTTGGTTTTGGTGGGTCGCCAGCCAAGGTGAGGTCATTTTGCTTAACCACTCCTCGCTCCTTCTCACCTCACCTTGCAGGGAGGGGATCCTCCCATCCAGCCCCCGCAGGCCTCACGCAGACTGTGCTGGATCCGAGCACCCAGCTGGCACCATGCCCGTTGCGACTGGGGTGGGAAGTAGCCCAACCGGCTCAGCCGCCTCCTTTGTTGGTAGAGGGTTTTCTTTGCTGAACCGAATCCTGCAATGGGAGGAATCTCCCACGCGTGACGCCGACCTGACACCAGAGCAGCAGCGCCCACAAGAAACCTCCCCAGCCTGTCGCAACTGGAAACAGAAAGCAAAAGCCACCCCAGCCCCAGCAGCTGCTCCCGGAGGCAAGCAGGCACAGTCCCCTTCCCGGCCCTGTGGCTCCCAGACGGGCATCTCCAGGGGACCCTGAGCAGCCATGATCGCTGGAGGCTTATCTCGGTCCCAACCGGCCTCTCCTGAAATCCAGGCCATTACTAGTCAGGTGAGAAGCCCAGAGGGTCCCGATAGTCTTCCTGCTGCCTGTGGGACCGGGAAGGGTTACCGCGGGGCCATCTAGTCCAACCCTTTTCTGCCGGTGCAGGAAAGCCCAGGCTGTTCTTTCCTGCTTTGTTGGGGAAATGGTTGGCACAGAGAATGCTCTTTCTTAAGGGCTCCTGAAAGCCAGCTGCAGAAGTGGCAGGCCATGCGGCAGAGATTTCCCACACCCCATGGCACAACGAGGGCAGGTCCCCACTTGTGCCTCCACCTTCTGAGGAGCCCTGGGGCTGCTTCCAGCCCTGCTGCTCTCTGGGGAGAGGGACCCCAATCCCTGCCACTTGGGCTTTCTCTCTGCCTTCCAGATGAAGGGCCACCTGGAAACCAAGACCAACCAACACTATTCCAGGTTCGAGGCGATTTCCTACCGTCAGCAGGTGGTGGCTGGAATGAACTACTTCATCAAGGTTGGTGCAGAAGAAGGGGAAGGGGTTTGGCCAAAGGGGGGAGGTGGGGTTCAGGAGAGGACGCGGCCTGTCCCTGCCTTAGAGACCCCAAGTGACCCCCTGCCCTCTCGGCCAGAGAAGGGGTGAGCGGTTCCTTTGCCCTCCCCACCTCAACCCCCTATGAGGCAGCCCTGGGAAGACTCAGGGGTCCCTTCGCCTCCTGGGGGTAGTGAGGGGCCCTCTAGCTCCCCCTCCCACTTCCTTCTTCCCATTGGCCTTTTCTATTTCAGGGGATCCCACCTGCCGTCTACCAGCCCTCCCACCCTGGTTCCCTTAAACCCCCTCCCACTGAAGAGGGGAAGTGTGGTGGGACCAGAGACTGCCATTCCTTCCCTGGAGCGGCCCCGCCATCTCCTGACCCTCCTGGCACAGGTGTCTTGTCCCCCTCCCCAAGACTGCTCGTGTGGGGTTTCTTCCTTTTTAATTCATGTGGACACACAGGTCTCCCCCACTTTTCAACGATCCACACTTCCGACCCTTTTCAACCAGAACCCATATATTTGATACGTGGTCCCACAGGTCAGATATATGGGTTCTGGTCATAATTGGGGAAGGGGTGGAAGAGTAGATGGTCAAAAAGGGACCACATGCTGCCTTTTCACTCAAGGGACTCAGTTCCGTCTTTTTTGTTCAGTCCGGACACAGACGGAGCAACGAGGCGGCACCAAGTTGGTTGACTTCCGCATTCAATGATTTCTGCTTCTCAGCAGCGCTCTGGTCCCCCACCCGTCAAATAGGTGAGGGAGGCCTCTGTGTGTGTGTGTGTGTGTGTGTGTGTGTGAATACATGTGCACATGCACACAGAGCCCACCCTGGATCTAAAGACCTCCAGGTCTTGTACAGTAAAAGCATTTTGAGAAAGTAAAATAATTCAAACCGGCTAAACACGTGGGAAACAAGTTAACACAGTTAAAAAAAAGGAACTTTAAACACACAATGTAGGTGCAGATTTGAATATTTTATTTATTTTTTCCATTTATAAGCTGCTCTTCTCTTAAGATGGGAACCAAGGAGGCTCACAGTGTCAAAATAAAGTAAAATAGAGTGAAATAACATTTGGTACATATTTAAAGGCTCCAAAGACTTCGGAAAGTCATGTTTTAACTCGGTAGAAGGAGGATGCTGGCGTTGCCACCAATCGGGCCTCCAAGGGGTGGGGGTGCCACAGCCAAGAGGGCCCCTCCCACATCCCTGCAGAGGGCATTGGTCCCAGGAGGGGGGGAGAGAAGCCGAGAGCCCCTCCCTCCGACAGACAGACAGGCATCCCTGCACTGACACACGGTGGGAGAGGGGCTCCTTCCGGTGCTGAGACTCCAAGCTGAGGAGGAGGAGGAGGAGGAGGAGGAGAGGAGGTTTATTTATGTCCTGCTTTTTCCCCAAAATGGGACTCAAAGCAGCTCACCATTTAGAAAACAGTACAAGTTAAAACATACGAAAAGTGAATATTAAAATAGAATTAAACGATATACGGTATTAGAACAATAACAGTTTAGCAGAAAAAACACAGTTTAAAAAGCTCTTTAAAACAACAGTTAAAACAATACAGCCCTTTCTTCAAAAACTTTCTGTATTAAAAGCCTGTCTGAATAAGAAAGATCTTAACCGGGTGCCAGAAAGAGAACCAGTAAGGATTCTGAATGTCATCGCCCGCGATTTGAATCTGGACTAGAATCTCATTGGCATTCAGAGGGAGGAGCCCCGGCGCCGAGCAAGAAAGGGAGTTCACGGGGGGGGGGATCCAAGCCACCAGCCGCCCCACTCATAACGCCCCTCCTTCCCCACGTTCACACACACGCTGCAGGTCCAAGCTGGGGACGGAGAGAGGGACTACATCCACCTCCGGGTGTTTGAGGCCCTGCCAGTGGAGGGCGGGCAAGTTCACCTCGCCGGGTACCAACTGGACAAGACCCGGAATGACCCCATCACCTACTTCTAGAGCCAGAGGGTCCCCTACGCCGGCCCCACAGGGGCGTCCGGGCGGAGAAACCAGCCAAGGCACCAAGAGGACGGCAGGGTCCCGCCCTGGAAGCCAAGGGCACAAATAAACATCTTCATGTTTTAAGCTGCTGCAAGACTCTTGGTGGTTTTTTCTGCAACACAGATACTGTTAGCTCCCCTCTCCCAACATTATATTAAAGGCTGTCTGGCAGGACACGCAGACCCCCCCCCTTAATAAACCAGAGATGCTCTCAGCGCACCGTCAGGGATTCATGGGTGTTTGGAGCACATGTGGCTCTATGGGATCCTGTGACCCCGATAGTGGTGCGCCTTAAGCAAAAATAGTCATAGAATCATAGAATCCAAAGTTCGAAGAGACCTCAGGGGCCATCTAGTCCAACCTCCTGCTATGCAGGAACACCCATCAAAGCATTCCCAACAGATGACCATCCAGCCTCTAAAGAAAGAGACTCCACTACATTCCATGGAGGCGGTAGCAGATTCCACGGCCGGACAGCTCTGACTGTCAGGAACTTCTTCCTGAAGTTCAAGTGGAATCTCTTTTCCTACAGCTCGAATCCATTGCTCCTTGTCCTGGTCTCTGGAGCAGCAGAAAACAAGCCCACTCCCTTCTTGACATGACATCCCTTCAAATACTTAAACATAGCTACTATGTCCCCTCTTAACTTTCTCTTCTGAAGACTAAACAGACCCAGCTCCCTCAACCGTTCCTCACAGGGCTTCAGGGCTTCCAGACCCTTCACCATTTTGGTGGCCCTCCTCTGGACACCTTCCAGCTTGTCGACATCCTTCTTGAATTGAGGTGCCCAGAACTGGACACAGTACTCCAAATGAGGCCTAACCAAAGCAGAATAGAGTGGCACCATCACCTCCCTTGATCTAGATATTGGCGCAACCAAGAATCACGTTGGCTTTCTTGGCTACCGCGACACACTGCTGACTCATGTTCAGCTTGTGATCTACCAAGACTCCGAGTCCCCTTTCACACATCATAAGTTACTCCTGCTGACGTCCCGTTTGCGACAGCAGTGGTACGGGTCTTTGGACCATGCATGGTACACACGTGCTCTGATGGACTAGGTTGGGCTCTTTTCTCTGGTTGGACTGGGTTAGACTCTGGCCTTTGCCTGGCAGCAGGGTTCCCAAATGGTGGAAAAGAAAGACTTAATCAAATCAGAGACAAGCGAGTGTACGCTTGCTGGTTGCCAGAGCGGACGCTGACTCTCCCAGAGATTGTCCCGGATCGTGGGGCTTACGTATGCAAATGTTCTACTAACATATGCAGATTGGGAACAATGCATCGGGGCCAGGTGTCTTGCCAATTGTGTGGGTCTCCTGCCCTTATGGGGCGTCGGACACTCAATCTGAATTTAGGAATACAAGGCCGAATTAAGAGGAGGGTGGAGTAGCGGCTCAGATTGTTCCCACCCTAACAATCCAAGCACACAGAAAGAACGAGGAGAGCGGTTTCTGGAAGGTGGGAGTGGTTCTGGGTGGTAGACCGGAACTCCAGAGTCAGACCTGGTTCTGCTGAGAGGGAGACCCCCTTGTCTCGCCCTTTTGTCCCAGGACGCCATTGCACAAGACCATCCCTCAGTGAGAGAGATGGCGGGCATCCCAGCCTGACCCACACCCCTTCCTTGGGGTGCCCGGGCTGACTCTGCAGGCCCGATCCACCTCAGAGGTTACAGGAGGATCTTGGACAGCCATCCCGTTGGTCTTCCGCCAAAAACAGTAAAAAGACAGAACTACCCAACAAAATTACAACACCAAACCAAAGAAGCAAAACTACCTATAAGGCGCAACTATTTACAATTAATAGGAGCAGCTCGGGAGGGGGTCGCCACTCCACCTCCGCTCCGTGCAGACAGCGGCCGTCAAAAGCCTCGCAGATTGAGGCAAAAGTCTCGGGCAACTCAATTTCTGGGATCTCCCTGTAATTCAAAGAAACTAGAGGGGCAATCACACTAACGGGAGCCTTCCCGGCGCCCTCCTCCAGCGGTTCAGAGTCTGCAACTCCCTTCG
This sequence comes from Ctenosaura bakeri, assembly GCA_948474755.1. NCBI lineage: Eukaryota > Metazoa > Chordata > Lepidosauria > Squamata > Iguanidae > Ctenosaura > Ctenosaura bakeri. Next base: position 21,213 of record CAOLHI010005676.1, read on the forward strand.
GGTCGACTGGCTGGCCCTCCCACTCCTTTAGCTGTGGGACGTGGAAGAACTTTAGCCAGTCTCCCTTCTTCCTTGGAATTCTCACTCGAGAAACAGCGGGGGAAATCCGCGTCACAATGGGGACGGGGCCAACCCACTTGGCAGCGAGGGAGTGTTTGTCCTTATAGAAGTTTCTACAGAGGACCAACGGACCTTCCTCCCACCGGCAGGGGCGGTGGACCCATCCCAACCTTTTCTCCATTTCCCGTAGGTTTTTGCCTAACTGGGCCGCACCCTGCCGATGGGTCTGCCCAAGATGGCTGACCAGATTCCTCACCCACTCGTTGTTTAGAACCACCGCCTCTAACTCGGAGGGGAGGCTTGTATTTATCCAAAATGCCCCGGGCAGCATCATCTTCCGCCTGGCCATATGTGGCATGAAGCCGCGGGACGCCACCGTGCCTCGGAAGGCCGTTAAGATGATGGGCAGCTTCGTGTCCCAGTCCTTACCGGAGGAACGCACCATCTTCCGAAGTGCCTCCTTCAGAGAGCGGTTCGTCCTCTGAACCTGTCCTGAGCTCTGAGGGTGGTGGGCGATATGGAAGTGCTGGCAGATGCCCCGTGCCTTGCACAGCTCTTGGGTAACCTCACCGGTGAAGTGTACCCCGAAGTCGGAGTCAAGGTCACGTGACACTCCCCACCTCGCCCAGACATTATTAAAGAGCAAGCGCGCTGCCATGCTTGCCGTGTTGTCTCTACAAGAAAAGGCCTCGATCCACTTGCTAAATGGATCGATGACCGTTAGACAATATTTGTTCCCAAGCGGGGTTGTGGGTAACGGACCTATGAAGTCTATCTGGATGCGTGACCAGGGACCCTCGATGCGTTGGTGCTGCCTTGGGGCCGGTGGGGTCAGCGTTGACCATGGCACAAGCCAAGCAGTTGTCCACCCACTGGTCGACATCCTGCTCATCTTGCGGCCACCACCCGGTTTCCTGAACCCGGTCCAGAGTCACGCTTTGCCCTCGATGTCCCTGCTCGTGAACAAACTGAATAATATCACTGCGGAGGTCCTTGGGTACGATCCAGTGGTGCTGGCCACTGGCATCAATAGCCCAATACACTCCATCTAGCTGGGAGATCTTGAGCTGGCCAGACTCGTCCGAGCCTTTCCTGGCCAACTCCAAAATTTCCGAGTCACCCTTCTGCAATATCCCTAGATCAAACACGGGAGGGACTAGCTGTTCCTTCGGGTTAACGTTAATGGCAGCAATGGGAGCCCCATCATCCTGCAAAGCTGCATCTCGTGCTGTGGCGTCTGTCCTGGTGTTCCACATACAGGTAGCCATACCCTTTTTCTGGTGTCCTCTGACATGAGCTACCCAAGTAGGGGCAACCCGTTCCTCAATTTGGGCTGCAGTATGGACCCATTTCTCTAGATGGGCTATGGGCTTCCCATCGGATGTTTTAAGATCATTTTGGAGCCAGATCGGTAACCAGATGGTAGCAGCCTTAGCTGTCCAATCGGAGTCTGTATAAATGGCCAGGGGGCAGTCAAGCGGCTCGTGCTCCAAAATGGCTTTCAGAGTTTCTCCTCCGCCATTTGGCTAGGGTGTGGCCGGGCTTTCCTCTGTAGGGTGAAGGAGTCGGTGACGCAGGATTGCTCCATAGCCTGTCCCTGGGCTACCATCCACGTGCATGGATGACCCTGACAGAACCAACAAACTAAGCCCTGTAACTGAAGCTTCCTCAAGGGAGGCTCCCCATTCCACTGGCCAGTCACTAGTGTTCAATGGTGGCAAAGGCCACTCATGCGTGGCTCCGGTCACAACTAGACCATATGGAGCTGGCGGGTCCTGCGGCTGCTTCTGAAAATCCACCCCATGCGACACCAAGGAAACAGTCCATTTGGCAATCCTGGGTTGGACACCTGGCCATTCTGGACTTTCCCCAAAAGTATGTACTTAATGGGTGGGGGGGGGTCTGGACAATCACATGGGCGCCTCCAGTCATAAACTCCCAATGTGTTAGAGCCCAGATAAGAGCGAGACATGTCTTCTCCAGGGAGTAAATTGTTGGGAGTGGCAGCCTTTGCATGCCTAATTAAATGGCTAGCTTGTTTGCATGTCTATTGTAAGCATAGAGTGATAGCCTAGAGAGAACTTCCTGTTTGTTGGTTAACACCTCTTCCTCAAGCACGTACACATTCTTTGTTTTTAAAAGGTTCTCTTGCCATTTACTCCTTCCCCTTTTGTCTTTGCCTTTTGACCTGAAAGCATGCTCTGAGATCTCCCAGCGAGGATTATTGTCAGCAAGCATGTGAGTGCTTAATTTTCTTCCTGCCTTCTTCAAGAATTGAACCTGTATAGACTATGTACAAGATTTTGTGACTAAACTCTTTTACATTTTTAACCAAGCTGTTTTGTGTTTATTTTGAGCTAGATTAAGGCCCTTTCCGCACGCGGATGAAGAAACGGCCAAAAACACGCTAGGACGGAGCTTACCTGAAACCAGGTAAGTCCGTCGCCACGTGGAGCAGCACATTTTCGCTGCTCCACACTCGTCGGTGTCTTGTGGCGTCCTGCGGAGCACCAAAATGGTGGCTCCCGGCTGGCGGAGGCTCTCCACCAACCGGAGAAGCTCGCCAGCCGGAAGCCCGCCCCCTGGCAGGTCTGCAGGTGCGCCCTTGCGCACGCCTGCAAATCCACACTGGACGGCGCAACGGGGCTGGCATGCGGCTGCATGCAGCTGCACATCTCGTGCCTTTTAAAAATCTAATCAAAAGTGGTTTTTAAAAAGCACGCCACGGCGCCACTTCCGGTCACCCTAGTGTGGATTGGGGTGTGGAACTATGCAAAAGTAGTCCGTCCCAATCCACTTTACGGTGTAGACGACCTCCGTCGGAGGTCGCTCTACACCATTTTTCAACCCCTGTGTGTAAAGGGCCTAAATGTGTTTGGGGTGGTGTTACAGAAGTGGGACTGGTGATCTGTTCAACTTTTGTTTTTGTGCAATTACTAAAATACTCTGCTGATTGAGAGTCTCATTACCAAGGTCTCTCAATATTCAAATATTTTTCAATTTCCCCAACATAAATTTGGTCTCGTGTGGATCCAGATTTCGGAGGCATATGCTATCACACACTGAGTGCCGTTCTGTTGCTGTGATAAGACCGCTCCTATACTCTTGTCAGAGGTGACTAACTGAATAAGGAACGGCTTGGCCATGTTCGGGTGTGCCAGAGCTGGTGCTTTCATTAAATCCTCTTTGAGCTGGGCAAATGCCTGCTGTTGTGCCGGTCCCCAGTCCCACTTGGCGTTCTTCTTTAGTAGGGTATACAGAAGCTTCGCTTTGGTGGCGAAAGACTCTATAAAATCCCTAGAAAAGTTGAATGTCCCAAGGAGGGAACACAGGGAGTGCACATCTGTGGGGGCTGGCAACTTCGAGATCACCTCTACCCGCTGCGCATCGGGAGTGTGACCATCGGTGCCTAAACAAAGACCTAGATATTTCACCTCCACGGACACCAAGTGGGCCTTTTCCCTATTGGCCTTGAAGCCGGTGTCGTGGAGGATGCCTAACACTTCACTGGTTATTTCCCGGGTCTTTTCTTTGGTACTGGAATGGACCAAAATATCGTCCATGTAGGATAAGACGTGAGACCTTGAAGCTGGCTGCAGCTTGTTCCACATCTTAACCAGGTGTGCATGGCAAATGCTCGGGCTGGAGTGGAAGCCCTGGGGCATACATTTAAATACATACTGTTGGTCCCTGAATGTGAAGGCAAATTTATACCAACACGCCTCGTGGAGTAGAATAGAGTGAAAAGCGTTTGCCAAATCGATAATGCTGTAGTATTTAGCTCCTGCCGCAATGGCAGACAGGATTTCATTATATTTTGCCACGACTGGCGCCACGGGAGAAGTCACAGAGTTCAAAGCCCTGAAATCTACAGTCATCCCCCACATTTTGCCATCGGATTTTAAGATTGGCCACAAAGGCGCATTACAAATTGATTGCATAGGGGTTATTACATCCCACTGGAGGAGCCCCTCCATGGTTTTCCCTATGCCTTCGTCGGCCTCGGTTGGGTATCTGTACTGTTTTTCAGGTGGGGGATCTCGGCCCTCTACCAGGACACAAGCCTCCTTTACAGTCCCACACTCGATTTTAACCTTAATCCAGACCTTCGGGAAAGCCTTCACCCAAGGGTCACTAGTCAAACAACGTACGGGGGCGAGAGCCTTAATGGCAGCACAGTGGTGCACGGCCGAAATTTCCTCTGGTCCCTGGTCTAGCTTCCACAGAAACCCATTTGCATAATCAACTGTGAGCCTGTTTCCCCAAAGGAAGCCGATGCCCAAAAGGCATCGTCCTCGCCTCGGTTTTCGCAAGCCCAAAGCTGAAAACGGAACATCTCTATGGACATCGGGATGTCCTTCCAGGCTCAGGCAAGGTGGCCCCCCCCCCGCCATATCCAGAAAGCTGGACACATTCGGGCATGGATTCACCATGCTTAACCAATTTGGGGTGCAGCATGTTTAGTGCCGCACCGGATTCCACAAGAAGGGTGGCAGGAGTCTTTCCCCCCTCGGTGCCTCCCCACTTGTCTGTCCGCAACTTGGCCACAACGTTGCGGGGAAGCTTCCTGGACCGAGGGCACCCCTAATCCTGAAAGTCCAAAGTCGGGTAGTATCCAGCCGGTGGTGGGCCGTTCATCACGGCCTGGACCAGCTGTTTACCACCTGTAGAAAGCTGCATGTCCAGAGCTTCCAGAAGCTCCGACGTGGGCCGTTTGTCGAATTGGCTCATGTCCAACCCGAACTTACGTAGCACGCCCCAGATCCTGACTCTGTCCAAGTAGTACGTCTGGGCCGTGGGATTGTACCCGCCAGACGTCTCCTTGGGAGGACCAGATTCAGAGGGCTGTTTGGGGGCAGTAGGCTGCTGTGGGGGATTCCCTGCCTTGCCAGGCTGACTGTGGGGGTCTCTCCCTTGCCACTGCCTATTATCCTGTCTGGGAGCTGGGCACGAATTCCAATTCCCACACGGAACGGAATTCAGCGCTGTCTTCCTATGTCGGGAATGGGCCCCATAGTTCGAATACATCACCTCTGATATGGGTTCCCAATTCCCTGCCTCTCTCTTATGGGCCTTAATGGGGGGTCGGAGGGAGCCAGCCTCTCGTAGCAGGTCAGCGACCCAACAGAAATTGTTCCCAAAGTCCTCCCAAGATGTCATGGCCGGATCCACCAGACCTAGGGTCATCTTCATTTCGTGGTTCAAGCCTCCGTATAACAGAGTCTTGAACTCCACGGTATCGAAATGGTACCCGCGGGCAGTCAGGGGAACCTTCTCGGCCAGAATGGCAAGCAGCTGCTTCCGCACCAGGTAAGCCTCAGGGTTCTTACGAGGACCCTGTTGCTCCATGACGTAGAGCACGCTTGCACTCTGTCCGGGCCAAAGGACCTTCAATACCTCTCTCATCCAGTCGTGGGCCTCGAGCCTAACCAGGCCTCGAGCCGCCACGGCCGACTCAAGAGTAGGGAGCTCAGACAGGGACATGCAGAGCCGGGCCAACTGGGTCAGGTCCTGGCCATTGGCTGTCGGGTGAGAGTGTAGCCACATGATACCAGTGGACCGAGTTAGGGGACCCAGTTTGTCCACGATGGCCTTAGCCTCGGTGGCACGCCAGGGGACTCTAGTCTGTGACCTGCGTCTCCTGTGTCTCTGCCCTTTCAGAACTGCCTTCACCTGCGGGGACGGTCCTGTGAGTCATGGACCACGTCTCTAAGGGGTGGACGGGGACCTTAGGGTCTTTCCAGTCCAGATCAGTGGGAGGGGAGGCCAAAGCATCCTCCAGCAAGGGCTCCCCGGAAAAGTCCTGGGCGAACGTTGAGAGCAGCTCCAGGCACATAGCCTGGAGTGTTTGGAGCTGAGTGTTTGGAGCTGGCTCTCCATTGCAGCAATCTGCTTATGGCAAGCTGAGTGACTAATAGCCTCCTGCTGCTCCTTAACTTGCCCAACCATGAACTTGGCTGCAGCTCGGGCATGATCCAGCTCAACCTCTAAGGCTTGGGCTTTCTCCTTCCAAGTTTGGGCCACTAACGTGAGATCACTGAGTTTTTGTGCAGAGGCCCGCATGACAGATGCAAAAGTTACCTTGTCTGGTCGCAATGCCTCGATCTCGGCATGGAGCCGGGCATTCTCCTTTTCCATCTTTGGTAGTTTCCCCCGGGTCTCAACCAGGGCACTACTAGCATCTCTGGCAGTAAGCCAAAGTCCCCAAGCGGCCAATGCATCCTTCAATGGCCCGAATGGGTTCTTTGATTTACGCGCCAGGGCGTACGCGTCACGGAGTGAGGTAAAGGGATCGGCCAACTGGAAGACAGAGCCCTTCCAGGGGCATTTCCCCTTACTCAACACCCACCTTTCTAACTTTCCTCAGTCCTCCTCCTCACACATGAGGTCCTTAACAGCGACTGGGCTCTCCTTGGCCATTTCTCTACAATTCAACAACTACACAACTAGGCTTCCTGACACACAAAGCGGGACCAGGTACTGGAGTGACGGGTAGGATCACCAAGACCCCTGGGGGAACTATGCGAGACGAACTCTGCGGAACTAGTCTAGGAAAGAGGGACGGGAACCTATCCCCAGCCTGCCCAAACAAAGTCACTCTGGTACACCCAAGCCCGGTTTTGCACCTCGACAGCACTGGGGACGAGAGGACGAGGAAACGGTTGGTGGATGGGGAGGTCACCTAGACCCAGGGAACCCTCAGGAGTACTCCGCCTGCCTGAAGGGGGGTGACGAACGCTAAGGAACTTACTACGCCGCCTGGCCAAGAAGCGGGGGAAAGGGGCAAGGAACCATAATCAAACCGTCCCTAACAGTTTTTCGGGTGAGGGGGCCCTTCCTGCACCTCAGGACAAACCTCTTAAAACCCTAAACCAGGTCGGGGTTCCACCCGCACCTATTGCTAGCAAAGTCAGGACGCACCCGAGAACTGAGAATCCGGGACGCACCCGCACCTTCTCTATCTTTAACAAACAAAACTCAAAGGGGGCAGAGGAAGGAGTGTGGGAGGGGTTGCTCCTTCCATACGTTCTTTTCGCGTGCCTTGCTGCTGGAGTGTTGTGTGAGTGTGGACTGTTCCTAACGTGCTAGGCCACAACACTTAGCATCCCAGCCCACGATAGACCCAAGATGGGGAGGTGATTCCCAGGAGAAGACAAAGAAAGAGAGGGGAACAGATTCCCACCCGATAGAGTTACTTCACACACACAGATGTCATGCACACACTTGCCTGCCTACCAGCGTTCTAAACAGTTCGGCTGACCGTTCCCTAGGTCAGCACCACCCAATTTGAGGAGGTTCGCGACTCCTTCTCAAATTAGGGGTACTGGGGTTGCCCGTGTTGCTCCACCACTCTGTTACACTGTTCTCTGGGGGTCCCCGGAGGGGCGCCCAAATAACCAATAACACAACTTTGGGGGAAATTAGCTAGAGCACTCGCTAAACCTAGCGAGAGGCAGGGGAACTTAGCAGGATCTTGCAACCCAGCATCTACGGGGCCAGGTCAGTCAAGCAGTCAGACGGTTTAAAGTAGCAAAAACGATGTTTTATTAAAAGACAAACAGTAAAGACACTACAATCACACAGCTAACTAAAGAATTGGAAATAGGGATTTTCGGGGAAAATGGGTGATACAACACCTGTTTCGTAGTCCTGGAGAGATATGGAGATAGAGTTCGTGGATATCAAGTCTCAGTGCGTGGGACTGAGGGGACGGCTCACCAGACAAAGCGGCAGCAAGGCAGGATGGAAGTCCAGAGTGATCCAAGTGGCCCGAGAAAGGTCTCTGAATCGGGGGTTTATATAGGGTGAATTGTGACTGCAGGCCATACCTTACTTGGTGAGAACAATCCAAGTTTGGAGCGGGACAAAGCTTTGGAAAGCTCAGAGTTTTAGCATGATTGGCTTAAAGCCGAATCAACAATAGTGTAGCCAGTATGCAAATGCGGAGCACTTGGCACGGCTTTGTGTGGCTACCTGCTCAGGGCAGGGGTGTCTTTGTTAGTATCGCGCATAAGCAAAAGGGTATTTGCCGGAGAGGTCCCTGAAGTGACGAATCAGCTCAGTTCAGCCTGCCTAGGTGGGGAATGGAATGTCCAGCAATTATCGGCCGTGCCTGTTTACGTGCTAGTCCGGAGGCCTTGCAAACACGTGGAGCGGGGTGGCAGAGGAAGGCCAAATGGTTTGATATCAAAACGATATCAAGTGCTATCTCCGGGTAGGCCTGGGCCACAGTAACATGGCTGTGGTCAGTGGTGGGGAGGGGTGCAGGAAGGGCAGCCCCCCAGGCACAAAGGCAGGAGGGGGACGGGAGCAGCGTGGCTCGGCAGTCTCAGACCCCCAGGCCAGAGTTGAGGGGCTTTCCTTTAACCTCTCCCTTCTCCCTCCTCCTCCTCTTCCTCCTCCTGCAGCTCCTGGGCAACATCCTGATCATCATCGTGACAGCCGACTTTGGGAATGAGTTAATCCTCGACTGCCAGGACGCCTACCTGGCCCGCTGGTACCACTGAGCCACTGTCGCTGGGAGGGAGAAGCAGCCGCCGCCTCATGCCCTGCTCGCCCACCCACGGGGAGACCCCACACCCCACTTCTCCTAGCCACCCCCATGTGACATGATCATGCTCTAATAAACATCACCTGCTGCAAACGGTGCCAACTCCGTCTCTCTCTTGGGGACCCCTGGGTGTGGATGGAGGGGTAAAGGGGAGGGAGTCCCTGCCCCATGGGGGGAGAGAATGGCCTGGCCTGGCCTGGGGGAGGGGGCTCAGGGCCCCTGGCCTTCCCCCACCCCTCCCTCTCATTGTCCACAAGAGAGCTTTCCAATGGGGCCCCACATCAAGAGGGAGGGACACACCTGCAGAGAGAGCCAACTGTTTGCTGGGGGGGGGAAGAGTTTTTCAGTGTCTTAATCCTGCACCACGATGCTGCTGCTAAAATAAATGGGAGGGGGGTGTCTGCAGATCCCAGCACTCCCCAGACAGAGAGCTTTGCGGTTCTCCCTCACCAGTCCCCCTGCCCCCCCCGCCTTCTTGCCCCTCAGACCCCCGGTGCTTCAAGCAGCCTCTGAGCTGCCAAAGGGAACTCTTCTCTCCTGCCCCGCTTTCTGCCACTGCCCCTCCCCATTATTTGTTGTTCCCATTAAGGCTTTGGGAGAGATGGGGGGGGCAATTTAAAGAAAGTGTGTGAGTGAGGGTCCCCAGTTGCCTGGCTGAAGCCCCTCCCCTGTCTCTAGGAGCCAAAATTTTGCCCAGAGGCCCCTTTGCTTTCCAACTCGATCAGCCAGAGGGATTAAAGGGTCCTGGGAAGTCATGCGGGCCAAGTGGCACCCCCTCCATCCGCACAGGCCCCCGGCCACCAACTCCGGTGTTGGCCAGGCTGGCTGTGGGGTCTTGGGGCTGTGCATCTTCTACACCCGCCCCCCTTGCAATGGGGCAGCCACGGGGGGGAGGGGGGAGGGGAGTGAGTGAGAGGCCCTTTAGCAGTCTCGTTGGCAAAGGGGGGCGGCCCAAGACATTTTGCTGCCTGAGGCAAATGAGAAGATGGTTAGAAATGTAGGAGGATGGGGGGGCAGTTTCACTCACAGTATAACTGAGGGGAACAGCATGGAATTTTGTGTGTGTGTGTGTCTGTGTGTGTGTACAGAGCTCTGCCTCCCCTCCGGTTCCTTCCTTGAAGCTTCCCAGCATCAGTTGCTTGAACCCACTGCCCACAGCAAGGGCCAGGATTCCCCCTGCCTTCGCCTTTTGGCCCTCCAACTGTCACCCACAGCTGGCCTTCTTGCTCCCCCAAACCTAGGACCAGATTATCAATGGGGCAGGAGGGGAGATCCCAGCAGTCCCTTCACAGTATGTGTGTGTGTTGGGGGGGCAGTCAGTGCTCAAGGGAAAGAGCATACTTTGCATCCGAGGCCATTTCCACACTAGACTGTTATAGCGCTATGATTCCACTTGCAACTTCCTGTGGAATCCTGGCCCCTGGCCCCTCTCTAAACTGCAAACCCCAGGATTCCATAGGATGTTGCAAGTGGAATAATAGCGCTATAACAGCCCAGTGAGGAAACGGCCCTAGAGTTGGAAGGAACCTCAAAGGCCATCCAGCCCAACCCCTTTCTGCCCTACCAGGAAGATGGCCGTCCAGCCTCTCTTTAAACACCTCTAAAGAAGGAGGGACGTCCACTGCACTCTGCTGAGGCAGCAGCGTAGTCCACTATAGAACTGCTCTTACTCTCAGGAAATTCTTCCAGAGGTTCAGGTGGAACCTCTTCTCCTGTAGTTTGAAGACATTGTCCTAGTCTCTGGAGCAACAGAAAAGAGGCTTGCTCCACCCTTTCAAACATGTTATCCCTTCAACTATTTAAACTTGGCTATCATGTCCCCTCTTAAGCTTCTCTTCTCCAGGCTAAATGCACCCCTAAGCCACTCCTCGCAGGGCTCCAAGGTTTCCAGGTCTTTGATATTTGCATTACCGTCCTGAATTGCCCCGTATTTCCATTGTCATCCCTGCTGTCGGTTACTTGAAACAAGGAGTGAAAAACCCCTTGGGGCCTCTCCTTGTTCTTTTAAGTGGTGCTTCTGCCACTGTACTCTGCATTGGTTGGGCCTCCCCTGGAATCCTGTGTCCAGTTCTGGGCACCTCAGTTCAAGAAGGATATGGACAAGCTGGAGCGCGTCCAGAGGAGGGTCGACCAAAATGGTGGAGGGTCTGGAAGCCCTGAAGCCCTGTGAGGAGCGGCTGAGGGAGCTGGAGATGTTTAGTCTGCAGAAGAGAAGGTTAGGAGGGGACATGAGAGCCATGTTTAAATATTTGAAGGGATCTCAAGTCGAGGAGGGAGTGGGCTTGTTTTCTGCTGCTCCAGAGACCAGGACAAGGAGCAATGGCTTCAAGCTGCAGGAAAGAAGATTCCACCTGAACCTCAGGAAGAACTTCCGGATGGTCAGAGCTGTCCGGCAGTGGAATCTGCTGCTTCCTCCATGGAATGTGGTGGAGTCTCCTCCTTCTTTGGAGGTTCTTAAGCAGAAGCTGGTGCCATCTGTTGGGAATGCTTTCATGGGTGTTCCTGCACAGCAGGGGGTTGGACTCGATGGCCCCTGGGGTCTCTTCCAACTCTAGGATTCTATGTTGAAAGTGGAATAATAGCACTATCACAGTCTAGTGCGGAAATGGCCAGGGACAGGTTGGCGTGGGGTCAGAGAAAGGCAACCAGGACGAGAAGAGGGTTGGGTTAGAGTCAGTTTTCCTTCCTGGCTCCTAATGGGAGAAGAACTCCGAAAGGGTCGTGGTCCCCCAAAGCTGAGTGGCGGGAACACAGGATGGCAGCCATGTGAAAAAAAAGAGACCGTTTTGCACATAGAATCATACAGCCCTAGAGTTGCGGGGGGGACCTCGGCCATCAAATCCAACCCCCCTCCCACCCCCTGCTCACTGCAGGACCTCCCTCTATAACCCCCCACCAGCAGCACGTACCTCCCATCCTCTTTTGGAAGGAAGAAGACCCCACCCCACCTCTGTAGGTCATTGGCTCCACTTCCAAGCTGCTCTCCCTGTCAAGATATTCCTTCTATCGTCCAGTAAAACCATGGCCCTGGTCCAGCCCTCTGGGGCCAGCCCCCTCTCCTCTGTGTGAATGCCCTTGAGGTGTGTGTAGGCTTGAGCGCTGGATTACAACTCCACAGAGACCAAGGTTCAGATCTCTACTTGGCCATGGAAGCCCACCAGGTGACCTTGGGCATGTCACACTCTCTCAGCCTCAGAGGAAGGCAAGGGTGGCAAACTCCTTCCGAACACATCTTGCCAAGAAAACCCTATCACAACTTAAAGGCACACAACAACAACAGGGATCGGAAGAGGGCAATCCTGTCACCAAGCCCAGCCCCGTGGCCGAGTGGGGAACTAAACCCTGGAGGGGATTTTTAAAGAGAGGCTGGGTGGCCCTCTGTCAAAGGGAGTGCTTGGAGGGCGTCTGGGCTGGGCTGGGTGGCCCCTGGGGTCTCTTCCAGCCCTACGATTCCTTGTGGGGGAGAGGCGGGAGGTTGATGTGTGAACGCTCTTGCCCAGAAACGCCAGAGCCCGGTGCCGTTGGTCTCCCTGCGGCTTATCTGCTCCGGAGCAAAGAGACCCCTTGGCATGCATCAATGGTTGGTGAGGTGGAAGGAAGACCCGAGCCCCCCCCCCGAAAGGACAGTTTCAGCAGGGATGGGGAAGTCCCCCAGCACCAGAGGCCAAGGGGACCCCCAACCCCGAGACCCCCCCCCGGGAAGCTAGCTCGGGAAGGCAGACTGTTGAGCAGCGGCAGCGGAGGTGCTGGTGGTGGTACCCCCCCCCAGAATCCCCAATCTGTCCCCCACCCCCCGGCTTTGGATGCATGCACTGAGAGCCTGCAGATAGTGAGAAGAAGAAAAGGGGGATGGATGCAGGACGGACCCCCGGAGCTCCACCGCTTCGTCTCCCCCCGGGTCTCGCCCGCTGCTCCTGCTGCTGCTCAGAAAACCCTGGCGGGCGAAGCCGAGAGGGATTTGCACGCAGACCCCCGATCCCCATCCAGCCCAGTCTCTGTGGTACGGGCCAGGCTGGCGTATCATTGAAGGGCCGCTGTTTCCCCTTCACCCCCCCCGGGCATCCAACTCAGCCCCTTCTGCCAGGCGGGAGGACAGACTCTGGCCACCCGGCTTCTCTTTAAAAACCTCCAAAGAAGGGAGGAGACCCCCTGCCCCCGACCACCCAGCCCAGCCCCTCCCTTCTGTGCCAGACCTGGATAAATGGTGCTCAAGGGGGGCTCTTCATGGCTTCCCCGCCCCCCAGCTGTGCCCCTCCTTGGCAGCGGAGCCCCTGAAGACCAGCCCTCCTTGCAAGCCGAAGGAGACAGAACTGGTCGCCAGGGGGGCCCCGGTGGGCACAGAGAAACGGGGGGGGCGTTCCGTGGCCTGTCGGGGTCCCCGCTGGGAAGGCGAGGGGGGCGGGAGTTTCCTGGCCCTGGGGGAGGGACCCCCCCTCCAAAAGGGGCTGCCCGGCCATTTCCTCTCTCGTGCCCGGGGCTTCTCTTTGCACCTCCAGCACCGGAGGGAGGGGGGCGTCTCCCCGGGCACAGACGCCCCCCCCAAGGACCCCCTCGCAGCACCTGGCTAGTCAGCAAGCCAGCTGGCCGGCCCAGGTTCCTCAGCTGGGGAGTCAGCCTGGCGAGGAGGCCTCTGCCGGAGGGGAGAAGGCAAGGGCACGCCTGGGCACGCAGGGAACGGAGGCGCCGGGGAATGGCATGCGGGTGGGGAACGAGGGAGGAGGCTGCCCAGCCCCACCCAGCCAGGCAGTGGGCGGGGGGCAGAGACCTTCCTTCGGGGGCGGGAACGGGGGGCTGCTCCTGCCACACCACGTGACTTGGAGGCTGAGGGGGGTCCGGCCCGGCTGGTCCTTGGAAGGGGGGCAGGAAGGGATGACGCCCCTCGAAGGGCCGGGAAGGATGCCCCGGAGAGCCTCTGCCGGCGAGAAGGGCGGCCCCAGGCGAGGAACCCCCCCCACTGCACACAGCTTCCGTGCCAGGCCCGGTGCCCACGTTGCCCCCTCCCCACTTAGGGAAGGATCCTGCAGGAAACCGCGGGGAGGCCCCGCTGCCGGCCAGGGCTGGCGAAACAGCAGTGGAAGTGCCCCCCGCAGCCCCCCAGGGAAGGGAAGGCTGGAGAGGATCCTGCGCGCGCGCAGCCCCCTGCCCTCCCCCCAGGAGTCCCCGGGACCCCCTCCCCCAGCTCAGCTCAGCTCAGCGGGGAGGGGGTGGGGTCTTCCCGACGCTTTTGGACCGAACTCCCATCAGCCCAGCCAGGGAGGAGAGGGATGATGGGAGCTGGAGTCCAGGGGCCCCTGGAGGTGGCGATCCCAGGCAGCAGGTGGGGCGGAGGGCCCGGGGTCCGGAAGGCGGGGGGGGGCGGGGGCGGGGCGGGCGATCGGCGGGTCCGCCACCTGCGGACTCGCGGCGCGGCGCTCGGCATCGCCAGGGGCGCCGGAGGGGATGCGTGCCAAGGAGGGGGTCCCGGCCGCTGAGGCGCCTATGGCCCGCCTGGGAGGAGGAGGGTCCGGGGGGTCCTCGCCCCCGCCCCGGGCAAGAGGGGAAAGGCGGGCCGCTCCGCTCGGGGGAGGGGGGTCTCAGCCAGGCAGGGGGCCGGCGGCGACGGGCTTTCTTCCGAGGAAGCCTGCCGGGCACCAGCCCGGACCCGGCGGCGGCGGCGGCGGGCGGCCGTGAGCTCCGGCGCTCTGCACGTGCCCAGAGGCCCCCTTGCGCCGCGGCTCCCGGGAGCGGGCGGGGCGGGGCGGGGCGGGGGCGGCCTGCCTCCCTCCTTCTCCCCTCCCTCCCTCCCTCCCTCCCTCCCCGCGGGTGTCCGTCCGCCCGTCCGTCCGTCCAGGCGAGGCCGCCTCCCGCTTCCTGTCTCCCGCCGGAGCGAGCGGAAGTTTGGCTGCCCGGGAGCACCGAGGAGGCGGCGGCGGCGGCGGCTGCAGGAAGGAAGGAAGGAAGGAAGGAAGGTGGGCAGGCGGGCGAGAGGGCGGGCAGGCGACCCCCCGGGCAGACCCCCCCTTGCAGGGGACCCCACCCCGGGAGAGCCCCCGGCGAGAAAGATCCTCCTCGTCGCGGCCCCCCCGGCCGCCCGCGCCCACGTGCGCCCCCTCCCCGACCTCCGGGTCCGGCCGCCCCCTGGCGCGCGCCCCCGCCCCAGGCGCGCCCCTCCCCCTGCCCCCTCCTCCCCGGGCGGCCCCTCCCCTCTCCCTCCCCCGTCGCCCCGAAATCCCGCCCCCCCCCCCCGCCCGGCCAGGAGGGGCCGGGGTCCCTTGGCCGGCCGAAAGGGAGGGGCTCGCGGGGCCGCCGTCGGGAGGCCGGGCGCGGCTGCGGCGGGAGGGCGGGCGGGGGCGGGGTGGTCTTCCCTCCGCGGCAGGGGAGGGGGCTTCCGGGCAGCCGCCGGCGGGGGGGGGGCGGCGGCCGCGGGGGCCCTTGCGGGAGGGGCTCTGCAGCGGCCCCCCCGGACCAAGCGCCCTCCTTCTGCCCCCCGTGGGCGCGGAGGGGGGTGGGGTCGCCCCCTCCCTGGGAAGTGACGGCCCCCCTTCCTCGCGCCGGGGCTTCCTCCCCGCCGCCCTTCCCAATTTGGGGAGTCCTCCCCCCAACCACTCCCGCCCTCCCTCCCCCCGCCCACCTCGGGGCCCCCAGCGCTTAGGGGGGCACGAGGAACCTGGACTTCCCCCCGCCGGCCCTCCTGCTCCCCCCCGACCTCTTCCTGCAAGCCTGCCCGTTGGGGAGGGGGCTTCCACCCAGTGCCCGGTGCAGGTGCCCCTCCCGCGGCAGACATGCCCGGCCTGCCGCCGGTGGGGAGAAGTCGGACCCCTGTCAGATGTAGGGAGACCCCAGACCCGTGGAGCCCCCCTCCCCGTCTGGGTCTGTTGCGGGGGGGGTGGGATGGAGGAGGGCTTGGGGGAGGGGCTACCTGTCTGGCTGGGGAAGAGGGGCTCGGCCCCGCAGGCGCTGGGGAGTGTGCATGGCGTGGGGGGGAGATGAATCAGCATCCGCTGCCCTGTGCCGGGGTGTGTGTGTGTGTGTGAGAGAGAGAGAGAGAGGGAGAGGGAGGGAGGGAGAGCTCCTGCTTTTGCTTGCAGGAGGGGCAGGAGGGAGAGCAGCAAGGTCACGGGGGGGGAGTGGGTGGTGGAGGGGCTCCCTGGGGTGCCCCATAGCCCGTGGGGCCTGTGGGGCTGGGACTCGGGCTGCAAGGGGAGGACATAATGCCTCTTTCTCTCTCCCTGCTTCCAGGCCCCTCCCTTGCCTTTCCTGACTGTTGCCCCCCCCACGTTGGCATCACCCCTGGCTGCCTTCAGACCGAACCCCGGAGCCTCCGTGGGGACCCCTGCTGCCGCCGTCACCGCCGACCCCGGGATTCCGCCATGCCCGCAGCCCGGCATGGAGCCCCCCGCTGCCGGGAGCCTGCTGCGGGGCAAAGCCTTCTACTGCCGGGAGTGGGCGCTGGGCCGGCTGGCGCTCAGCCTGGAGGGGGGCGGCGGAGGGGTCCTGATCACCGGGGGTCCCGGCAGCGGCAAGACGGCCCTCTGCACGGAGGCCCTGTGGCCCACCTCGCAGGCCGGGCGCCGGGCCGCGCTGGGGAGAGCGCCCTGGCCTGGCACTTCTGCCAGCCCCACAACGATGCCACTCGCTGCCCGCAGGGGTTCCTGCTCCGGCTGGTGGCCCAGATCAAGCGGTGCCCCTTGCTGCCCGGCTACTGTGAACGCCTGAGCCGGGCTGATGCCCAGCGGGCCCTGGAGACAGCCGAAGGCAAGGAGGACCCGGATGAAGCCTTTCGGAGGTAAGGGGGCGCGCCAGGTGTGCACTTGGACTGTATCCTGCTCCTATTTTGAAGGGAAGCCTCCCTTTGCCCCCACCCAGTTGCCCAAATATCCTTGGCACATGCCTCCTGTAGGAATATTTGGTGTCCATATGGAGGAGAGTGCAGCGTAGCCAGTGCAATATGGGCTGGGGGCAGGAAAGAGGAAAAAATACTCAAGATGCCCTTGTAAGGTTAAAAAAGCCACAGTCTTATTGCTTCAAGAAATGCATCGTGCGATGGGAGAGGAGGTAGGCCAGGGAAGATTAGCTAAATTTCAGAAACAGAAGAGCCCCTAAGAGCTGCCTTCGTGTGTGGCTGTACGGCGTCCTGAGTCAGGAGCCTCATGGAGATGGTCCGCTCCCAGAGAAAGGGAGGCAAAGGACTGGGTAGCTTTTGGAAGAAGGGGGCCGTGACCTCTGCGGACAGGCTTGGGTCCCTGGATCAAAGCACGAAGCAGAGAGGCGAAGGAGAGGGAGGGCACGTGCCTGTATGAGCATGGATGCCACTCTGCCTCTGGCGCCTCCTTCCTGGCTGGGCCACCGGGTCAGAGGGCCGGTTCTGGCTTTGCCACCGCCTCAGCCTTGGGAAGGGGGGCACACTCTCTCTTCCCCATGCACCCCCCCCTGCTGCTCCAGCTTCACTCCTTCCTTTGCCAGTTGTGGTTACGCCGGGTTTTTCATCTGTGTTGTGCTTCTTTGCCTGCGTTGGGACTCAAGGAAAACTGCCATATATTCACATCCCTGAAGACACACAGAAGTTAAATCTAATTCAACTGTCTGTGGAATGAAAACCACTTTGAGTAACATGGGCATTGAAAAAGCAAAAGGGAAATTGAGCAAATGTGTGGAAAGCCCTTTCCCCCTTGGGGAGGCGGTTCCCAAAGGCCTCTTGGAATAAGAAGGTCCTCCTCTGCCGCCAGAAGAAAACCCGGCCGGCCTCTGTCGGAAGGGACGGCCACCGAGAAGGCCCTGCTGTGAGATACGGGAGATGGAACCAACTAGGATGGGTGCTGCGTGCCGTCAGCTGCCCGGGGCTACTGGCCAGGATGGCTACTTACTGCCTCTCCTCTCAGAGGCAGGATGTAACATGGACCACAGGGAAATGGAGAAGCAGAGCATTACAAAGGGGGCAGGGGCCTCGAGGGCATTCTGGCCCACCCCTACGAGAAATGCACAGTTCAAGGACATGCTGGGGAGGGGGGGCCTCCAGCTCCTGTTTAAACAACAAAAGAGTCCAGTGCCACCCTCAGGGGGGTCCATATTCTGCCCCCAAAGGGTATTTAACAATGAGGAAGTTATTTCTTTGCCCGAAGTCTGAACTCATTATTATTGGGGTCCTGCTTGTGGTGCCCTCCTGGCTTCCCATTTGGGGTATCTTTTTGGCCACCATGGGAACAGAAACCTGGCCAAGATGGACCCCCATGGCTCTGATCCAGCCCCAGGGCTCCAAAGGGCAGCTGCGGAGATGTGGTCCTGGTGGGCTGCTTGGTTTGCCCCACCCCAAAAGGCTTCTGGGCCAGAAATGAGCCAGGCCTTCTCTGGAGGCATCTGGTCCTCAGAGAGGCAGCACAAAAAGAAAGGGGGCAGGAGGGGGACGCAAACACAACCGCTCAGTGCTGTGTTAAAAGGTTTCTCTGCGGGTTTGAGAGCTGGATTTTGGCAGATCGGGTGGGGGCTGCTTCCTCTGAGCAAAGGGGAGAAACGCAGGGAGGGGGTCCCTATGTGCAGCCAGACTTGGGGGCTGCCACCTTCAGTTCTGCCCCCTGGTGCCCGTTGGGGGGCTCTCACTGTGTCCTGTCTCTCTGCCTTCCCCAGAGCTGTGCTGCTCCCCTTGCTGGACCTTCCCCCGCCGCCTAAGCCCATGCTGATGGTGGTGGACGCACTGGATGCGGACAAGAGTGACCACGAGGAGGAGGAGCGGGCCCCACCTCCAGGCCCCAGCCGGACCATCGCCCAGCTCCTGGGGAGCCATCTCCAGCTGCTGCCCCCCTGGCTGCTCTTGGTGTGCACCGCCCGCTCCCACAGCAAGGGGGTGCTGCGCCTCTTTCCCAGTAAGGAAGAGTCGGGGTTGGGGGGACTTGGCATGGGCAGGAGAGGACAGTGGGGGGGGGCAAGGCTAGAGCCCCCTTGGGGAAGTATGGGCTGCATAGAGCCATCCCTCCCACCAGAACTTGGGACTGCTTTTAGCCTTCTTGGGATCCACTTGGAGAAAAGCAGGATGGCACTAAACCAGGTACAAGTGACTCGCTCTGTCAGCGTTTCCAAATTAAGGACAAATTCCATTAATTCAGCTTGGGGTCTGCTCTTTTGTCAGTTCCTGTCTACAGAGGCTTGCTTGAGATTGCTCACATACATGGGCCCAAGGCTTGCCCAGGGAAAGGGCGGATCCCCGAGTCAGATTTACAGAACTTGTCTGCATGGCAGGCATTGGAACAGCCTGCCAGTTCTTGCCTGTGGTGGCTTGCTTGGGACTGAGCATGCGCTGCTTGCAAAATGAGAGGCTTCACAAGCAGCGCACATGTGGGGTTGGTTCCCAGCAAGCCTCCCTAAGTCCTTTTTCCCTACAGTTGGCAGGTTCTGCTTTTCTACCATTTCTGCTTTCTGGCAGTGCTCTGCTCCCTAACCTGTCAAAAAGCAGGCAGAAAATGGTGGTGGCCCAGCTGCATTTTATGGGGGTCTAGGAGGGGCCCAGTCCTGTGGAATGCTCCCAACGAGAGTAGACCTTTTGAATCAGAGGGCGCTGCTTCTGTGCTGTGGGTCTCCTACTTTGCCTGGGACTCGCCCCCAGGATTCCGGCCTTGTTGCTTTGGGGGCATTTGCCCTATCCAGCCCCTTTTTCACCTGCGTTTGTGGCTTGCTTGTCACGGGGGACAGATGGGAGTCTTCAGGGCCACCCCCTCTTCTTACTCCCCCTCCTTACCCTCTCCTTCTCCCACAGGCTTCCAGCGGCTGTGCCTGGACGACCTCAGGCGGGAGCCGGTGGTGGGCGATGTCCAGCAGTACATCTTGGCCCGGCTAGGGCGTGAGGAGGCCCTCCGGCGGCACCTGACGCCCGACACGGCTGAGGCCCTGAGCCAGCTGCACATCAAGAGCAACGGCTGCCTCCTCTATCTGGAGCGGGTCCTTGACGGCGTGGCGGCGGAGCTAGTGACCCTACGGGAGGCCCGTCACATCCCAGGCACCCTCTTTGGCCTCTACCTCTGGCTCTGCCAGCGCCTATTTCCCGGGCACGAGTTCTCTGGGGTCCGCCCACTGCTGGAGGTCCTCCTGGCCGCCCCCCACCCACTGCGGCCGGCAGAACTTTATGCGGCCGTCTGGACCTGCCGGCCGTTGCCTTGGAAGGAGTTTGAGGGCCAGCTGGGGGCCCTGGGGGCCCTCCTCCAGAAGGGACCAGGCAGCACCTGCCTGCTTTTCCATGCCAGTTTTGCCGAGTGGCTCTGTGACGTGAAGCACTGCACCCAGAAGTACCTCTGCCGCCCAGCCCGCGGGCACACCTCACTGGCCATGAGTGCCTCCTGCCGGGCCCCTGCCCTAGGCCCCGAGCGGGTGCGCGAGCTGGCCCGCCATCTGCTCCGGGCAGAGCTGGGCCTGGCTCCCTGGCAGCTGGCCCTCTGGCTGGTCTGGTGCGGGGCCCCCCTGGAGCGCTGCCTGGAGTCGGGCGAGAGGCCCGTGGAGCCAGCTGTGCTGGAGCTGCTGGTGTTGGCCGGAGCCCGCCTGGGGGACCGGGGGCCGGGCCCCTCCCTGCAGCACGCCTTGGAGCGAGAGGACTCCGTCCGGCTCCTGTTGGAGAATGGGGCCAGCGTGGACCAGCGGGACCTCAATGGGAGGACGTTGCTGGCCAGCGCTGCCCACAGCGGCAACCACGAGGTGGCGGGGCTGCTGCTGGCCCATGGGGCACGGACGGAGATCCCTGACCGGCACGGGCAGACCCCCTGACCCTGGCTGCCCGCCAGGGCCACACCAAGGTCCTGCTCTGCCTGCTAGCCCATGGTGCCGAGGTGGACCGACCGGACCGTGAGGGGTGGACGGCGCTGCGGGCAGCGGCCTGGGGCGGGCACAGTGAAGCCGTTGGGGTCCTGCTGCGGGCGGGTGCCAACGTGGACTCTGCTGACACTGAGGGAAGAACGGCCCTGCGGGCAGCAGCCTGGGGGGGACACGAGGACATCGTGGCCACGTTGCTGGAGCACGGGGCTGACGTCAACCGGGCCGACACGGAGGGGCGGACAGCCCTCATTGCAGCTGCCTACATGGGCCATCGGGAGATCGTGGCCCTGCTCCTGGCCCACGGGGCTCACGTGGACCATGCAGACATGGACGGCCGCACAGCACTCTCCGTGGCAGCCCTTTGTGTCCCGGCCAGCCGTGGGTACGCCAAGGTGGTTGAGCTGCTCTTGGATTATGGGGCCTCCCCAGGGCACACTGATCGGGACGGGATGACCCCCTTGCTGGTGGCTGCCTACGAGGGCCACGTGGATGTGGTGGAACTGCTGCTGGAGGCTGGGGCCGACGTGGACGAGGCCGATGCCACCAGGTGCACCCCGCTCCTGGCCGCGGCCTCCATGGGCCACCGGGCAGTGGTGGACACTCTGCTCCTCTGGGGGGCGGCTGTGGACACGCTGGATGCCGAGGGCCGGACAGCTCTAGGAGTGGCAGCCGGAACAGGCAGCGAGGCTGTGGTGCGGGCACTGCTGGCGCGAGGCCTGGACGAGAACCACCGGGACAGCCTGGGCTGGACCCCGCTGCACCTGGCGGCCTGGCAGGGCCATGCCCGGACCTGTGCCACTCTACTGGAGGCTGGGGCCCGGGCGGGCGAGACCAACCGTGACGGGCGGGTCCCGCTGATGCTGGCCGCCCAGGAGGGCCACACAGATGCGGTGCGGCTCCTGCTGGAAAGGGGCTCCCCCATTGACCGTCGGGGCCACGATGGGCTGTCGGCCCTTTCCCTGGCCATGCTGGGTGGGCACCGTGCCACAGCGGAGGTCCTGCTGCGCAAGGGAGCCGAGGTGAACCTCTCAGACGCAGAGGGGCGCCCCACCCTCTACCTGTTGGTGCTGGAGGGCCAGGCGGAGATGGCTGAGATGCTGCTGGAGAACGGGGCCAGCCTGGAGGGGCGGGATGCCCAGGGACGCACCGCCCTCCATGTGGCCTGCTGGCAGGGACAGGAGGAAACAGCCCGCCTCTTGCTTAGCTATGGGGCCGACGTGGACGCCCTGGACGGGGAGCACCGTTCGGCCCTGCATCTGGCTGCCTGGCAGGGCCAAGCCAAGGTCGCCTGCCTGTTGCTGGAAAGTGGGGCTCAGCCCAACCACGCCTGCAACCAAGGGGCCACCGCTCTGGGCATTGCTGCCCAGGAGGGCCACTCTGAGGTGGTGAGGGTCCTTCTGGAGCACGGGGCGGACCCACTTGTCCAGGACCAGGCGGGGCGCACTCCAGCCCACATGGCTGCCAGGCAGGGGCACCAGGCCGTCCTGAGGCTGCTGGAGCGGCACGGGGGCTCACCGGCCACCACTCCTTCCCCTCGCAGCTCAGCCGGCAGCCCCCTCGCCCCAGGCAAGCGCCCAGGCAGCTCGCCTTCAGCCTCCCAGGCCTCCTCCTCCTCCACCTTCCACTCACAGGCCACGGCCCAGACGGTGCCTGCTGACAGCCTCAGCTTCGCCCAGCAGATCCAGCAGCACTCCCTGCCCCGCCGACACCCAGCCACCCTCGCCCTCCCTACCCTTCCAGCACTGTCCAAACCTGGCGAGGGAGTGCCAGCCGGGGGTCTGATCTCCATTGACACTCTGGACCCCCACCTGCACCTCAAGGCCGCCATCAAGCTGCAGTTTGAGGGCCCCACGTGTGGCTATGAGTATAAGCAAGAGACGCCCCTCTGATGCACTCTCTGGATGGGGGTGGAGAGCAAGGGCAGGTTGGCAGCAGGTGTCATGGTGGCACATGTCTCCTGGGCGTGATGAATGGCTGGGGTCTGTCCTTGGAATTGTGCAGCCCAGGCTGCCTCAGTTGGGCGGACCTAGAAGGATCAAACGGGGGGGGCTGTGAACAGTGGAGGGGGAAGACATAGGGGCCATGCTGCTGCCCCCTTCCTCTGTGCTCCTTCCTGCTTCTTCCTGTTCCTGCAAAGCATGGAGCAGAGGGTTAATCCCCCGCTCCAAACACAGGTCCCAGGGCAGAGGTGTCCCCCTCGCCAGAAGAGAATGCATGGCTGTGACTGGGAGGGTGGGAGGAGTGTTTCGGGTGCCCTGCACCTGATTGTGCATCCTGTGTGCCCCGTGCTGTCTGGCCAAGAAGTGGGTGCGAAGCCTTGCCTTAAGCAGCCCCCGTCCTACCCCCCACATTTCCTGCTTGGGTCCAAAGCTGGTTCCTATGAGGTTATGTTTGGTCAGCATTTTGCAAAAAGGGCAGCCCTCTCCCCCGCTGCATTATGGGGCCAGTCTAAAAATAGGGGCTGATGGAGGGTGTTGGAGACAAGACTAACCCACTGCCACCCCACAGTGGGGCCCCAGGAGTCCCAGTGCCCAAGAGAGGGGGCAGGGAAGCTGGCTCCTCTGGAGCAGCATTGTGTCCCCTCCAAACTCCCCACAGATGGACTGGCCACATACTCAGCTGAAGGGGTGCAGTGCCAGCCCTCCCCACCCTGTGCCCCTAGTAGGTGGGCCCACTCATGCCTGTCCCAAAAGCTATGACAGCAGCAGTAGCAGCAGCTCACAGGTGGCACCAGAGAAGGGAGAGGTGGTTTGGTTGGGATTTTGAGGGATGGGATGTTATGGGGGCCCTTAAGCCAGCTGTGCCCAGTTTGCAACTGGCTGAAAGTAGGCGCGAGACCTAGTTTAGAGGGCACATGCTGCAGCGCTTCCCACTTGGTTCCAAAACTTGACATCACAAGGCGCACTGGCTCAGCAGTTTGGAGATGGGCGCTAAACCTCTTCCCACAGCAGCAGTTCTCAAAGGTTTTGCCCCAGTCCAGCCCCCCACCTCCTGTAGCCTCTAGCTGCACATCCATGATCCTGGAGGACCCGGAGGAGAAGGCAGCCCTCTAGCCAGGCTCTGGGAGAACAGCTCGACCTACATCCACGAATGAGCCAGAGGCCCTGAGATCCTCTCCCACCAGCCCTCAAATTGTTGTGTGTTGGGGGATCTAGCAAAAGAAAAGGCCATCCGCTGCCACCACCCATCCCTCTTCCCCCACCAGTTGATCACAGATGGCATCTCCTGTGGCCCCAGTCCTTTTGGGGAGGGTGGGGGCTCTTCTTGGCCACAGCCCCCTCCCACCCCACCTTCTTCTGCATGCTGTTTGGTGCTGTGACCAAGCTGCCTTCGTTTCTGTCTTAATTGCTTCCCAATTTTAGTCACCACAAGTGACTTGGGAACCACTTGATACCAAAAAAAAAAAAGAAAAGGTCTGTTTGGAGGGAGAGGGGCCCCACCTGCCACTTGGGGCAACCTCCCCCCATTGCCATGTGCCTCCCCCACCTCTGCCACGGGGAGGCAGCAGCCCCTCCCCCCTCTGCCACTCCACTTGCAGCCTGTGCCACTCTTGTGTCTACGGGGGCAGGCAGGGGAGCATGCACTAATGTGGGCTGCTGGACTCGTTGCCCCTGGGCTGCCTTGCAGCCTCCTGTTGTGTTTGGAGAATGGCTGTCAATAAAGATCAAACCCTGCCACATTTTGATACTGTCCTCTTTCTGGATTGGGAGGAACAAAGGAAGGATTGTGTGCATGTGCTTTTGGGTTTTGCAGCTCAGTGTTCTGGGAGGTTCAAACAAGGTTTGTGAAGCAGCAAGGGCAAGAGAGGGAAGGTGACACTACAGGCTGGGAAACTGGCACTCCAGGTAATAGCTCTTCAAGGCTCATCACAGCTCCCCCCCCCTTGTAGGTCAGGAGGGAGTGCTGGGAGGCAGGGGGGCTCACCACCAAAGCCATTTTGTTCATGCACACATGTACCTACATGCCTGCATGCTGAGCGTGGTAAAGAATTGCTGGCCTCTTGTGGCTCTGTGGCCGTTCTCCTTTGAATGCCAGCCAAGCCCTGAGGGGACTCAAGCAGGAGGGGGTGGGAAGCGGATGAGTGGGAGGGGGCTCAGATGGGCCCTTTACCTACTAACTGCTGGAGAGGGTCCCAGCGGAAGCGCTGCCTGAGTGATGTGGCAAAGTTTGGCAATCCTACATGACCTGAAGAAAATTTGGGAAGGCTGCAGGAATCAATTTGTCCTACCTGCCCATGCCCACCCCCCACCCCAAGCAAGGGGGCCCATGCCTCCCTCCATTCCTGGGCATAATTGCTGGGCCCTGCCACTTGGCTCACCAAAACGCTCGGTATTTTCTTAAATTTGTTACCCAAAAGGGAAGTGTCGCCTGAAAATGTCAGCTGACAACAATTTCAGTGTGTGGCGGTGGTGGAAAGAGAGCCCCTCCCAGCCACAGTGGAACTATTTTATGTAGTTTTGGGTGAAACAGGACAAGATGCTGATAAACAGGTGGGACAGGTGGTCTTTGCTCCTTTGGCCAAACTTCTGTAGGTCTCCTCAGGAGGCTGGAAAGGATGGGACCTCCCTCCTCATCCGCTGGGGTATCAGTGCAAGAGTAAGGTTTTACCGTGAGCATAAATCTTGCTTTCTGCATGGGCAGCAATAGAGAAAGGACGCTTGTCCAGGCAGGTTTCGCTGATACCAGCCTGCCTTCTGGCAGAGGGTTTGGAATAACCATGAATCATGGCCGGGACCCTGATGGGCCCTCACGTCGTTGCGCGTGAACTTGTAATACCTGCGGGACGGTGCCACATAAGGGAGCCAGCAAAGTGACTGATGAGCGTTGGGACTGGCACACATCCACAGCAATGTGCATCTGTCCTATTGTGCATTGGGGCAGCTCTCTTGCTGCTACACTTCTCGTCCCACTACACATCTCAATCCGCTAACAGGGTTTCTTAGGTGCCTCTGCTATGCAGCTAAGCACACGTAAATGCAGGCTGCTGCGAGAGAGGATTCCGGCCAACAACAGCACCCGAAGGGCACGAGCAGGAAGGCTTTCTGGAGGGCAGCCCATTCCTCCCTCAGCACTCTGGGTCCACAGAGGGTGTTTTCTGTGGCAGTTTCCACAGGAAAAGCCCATCAGCTGGCCCAAGGACAGACCCTCAGCAAGGGTCTGCCCTTCTTCCTGAGCAAACGGAGGGGGAGGCCGGTGCCAGGAGGTCTCCCAGCTGCATCCTTGGGAGCGGAAGGAAGCCCTGCCGGAAAGGAGTTTTACTTCAGAGGAAATGCTCTGGAGACACACACCCTAAGCCCTCTCCTCTTTGCTCATGTTAAGGGAAAAACCAAGACACATCTTTCCTCCTGCCTGAACCCAAAGCAAAGCAAGAATTCTTGCATGTAGTCCATGCACACAGTCATTGCCACATGTGCTCCCACACACAGCTCCATGTGTGGGTCCTTGCGGGGGAGCAGAACCGGGGCCCTGACATCCAAACAGCAGCCCCTCACCTCACGGGCCCTCCAGGCTGCTCAGCAAAGCTGTCTCAGGCATCCCTTGCTCTGGGCACCATCAGGCAGGAAAAGGCTTGTGCACGGAGCACATCTGTGTGATGGGTGGGCAGCCCGGGCAGGCTGCTAAAGCAGGAAAATCCTTTTGATGTTTTCCTTGGAGGTTTTTAAACAGCCGTCTCTGGAGGGTGCTTTGAGGGTACCTTCCTGCGTGCAGAACTGGGTTGTACTGGATGGTCCTTGGGGTCTCTCCCAGCTCTGGGATTCTGTGGTTCCAGGCCCACGTGGTCTTTGGGTGAGGGAGAGGGCTCTCTCTCGGGCTGGAAGGAACACTTTCTCACACAGAGAGATAGGTCTGACTCTATCCCAGAGTGGCCCTTCCCTCCTCCCTCCCTCCCGCTTCAGCCCTGCCCTTCTTCATCGGTAGCCCCAAATGGGAGCCCAGGAGGAATTGTATGAGGGGCGGCCCTTCCACATACACCCCCAGAGCAGATGGCTCCCTGCCCCCACGCTGGTGCCAGTGGGGTTCTCCTGCCCCTTCGGCTTGCACCCCGTTTTCAACATTCACTCAGGGGGAGGAGGAACCACTCACCTAGACGACTGGGAAGAAGGAAGGGGGGAGTTTTCCTTTGTGTGGGAGTGGGGGACCCATAGTGGGAAGGGGGGGACTGAGAAGCAGGGGGTGGGGAGAAGGGGGAGGAGGAGAGAAGGGGGGAGGCAGGGCATGCTTCTGGGGAGGGGGCTAAGGGAGGGAGTGATCCAGAGAGGGAAATGGGCATTCAGTTATGCTGCAGGGCTTGACTTGGCACTTGGCCTCAGACCCACCCTCTTTGGGCAAGTATTTGCCCTCTGAGACTAGCCTGGCCAACAAAGAAACCGCTTGCTGGCAGTTCCACAATTGTCCCCAGTTAGACCCAAAGCATCTCCCCCACCTAGGCCTTAGAGCCCTGCTGGACTGATGGGGTGTGTATGTCAGGTGGGGGGTGATCTTTCTAGCCCACATCCTGCCCCCCAAGTTAGGACTGGCCTGGCTCTTCCTCCCTCCAGTCCAGAGGGGGGGATCTGGAGACTCTCTATATGCAGTTCCACTGAAACACCCATCACTCCCCATCCAGAAAAGCCTATGGTGAGCTGTGCTGGGAACAGCTGGGGCTTCAGGATTCCTCCCTGACTAGCCCAACAAGGAGGGCCTGCTGGCTCTCTGGGGACGATGGGGGGCTCAGGCAGGAAAGTAAGACTCTGGCCATTTCCGCACTAGCCTGTTATAGCACTATGATTCCACTTTCAACATCCTATGGAATCCTGGAGCTTGCAGTTTCAGGAGGGGCCAGCCAGCCCCTCCTGAAACAGCAAATCCCAGGATTCCATAGGATGTTGAAAGTGGAATCATAGTGCTATAACAGGCTAGTGCGGAAATGGCCTCTGTGACACTGTTTTAAGGAACACAGAACTTCAAACATTTATTGTAACACTGTTGCTTTAAATGTGTTTTGTATCTAGATGTTTATAAACAGCACACCATTCTTCTCTCTCTCCATTCATTCACTATCTCTCGTAAACCCAATTTCTCACTTGTCTCTCCCATAGAGCTCTTCAAACCTCCAACCTCTCCCAAACACACCACGGATCACACTCCCCTTCAAACACACACCAGACGATTAAAATCTGTTCTTTTCCCCTTTCCACCATCCCCTTCCCTGGGCTACCCAAGGTCCCATTTCACCAGCCAATCAGCCTAAACACTCTCAGTTGCCAAGGAGGCTCTGTTGTCAAGACCCCCTCCTATCAGGTTCGTCACAAATCTGTTAACCAATCAATCAATGTATTTATTTATTTCCATACTTCCTTTCTTCTGATATGAGACACAAGGAAGCCTACGGCATAGATTTCAGCTCAAACACTAATTTAAACTGTCTTTAGAAACCATCTAATAAGCTGTCCTGTTAAAAACATTGCTGGCAACCGTGCCGCACCCAAAGGCCAACGTGGACCAACAGACCTTTGCCCACCGGTGGAAGGAGAGCACTGGAGAGGGTGGGATTTGCCCCCCCCCGCCACCAGGAGGCCCCCTCAGCAGTACCGGAAGGTCTTTAGGCAGTGGTGCATGCTGTCTGCCACCACCAGGTGGCACTCCCCGAGCAGGGCAACCCCCCGGGGGCTGCTTAACCCTTTGGTCACCACTGCCCAGCCCCGACCCTGCTGCGGGTAGCAGAGCACCGAGTGAGTGTGGCGGCCCCAGTCGGCCACCAGCACCCGCCCAGCCTCATCGAGGGAGACCCCCCAGGGGTTGGTGAGCAGAGGGGGGCTGCTGCGGCCCCCCAGCACCCGCAGGACCTGCCAGGAGGGTCCAAGCACCTTGACGCAGCAACCTCCATCCAGCCCCCGCTCCGAGACAGCCACCTCCCCTCGGCCATTGGTGGCCACCAGGTAGGGCTTATGGAAGCCAGGCACAGTGCCCTGCCAAACCAGCCGGCTCCCTTGGGCCACTGCCAGGATGTGCAGGACCCCCAGGTGAGTGTCGGCCACCAGGAGCTCCCACCAGGGGTTGGTGGCGATGCCCCGGGGGCTGTGGAACCCCTCACTCAGGGCTTGCAAGAGTCGGCCTTGGGGGCTATAGAGCTCCACACAGCGCCGGGTGGTGTTGGTCAGCGCCAGGGCGCCCCCTCTGACCTGGGCCACATCAAAATAGGCCTTGCCCCTCAGGGGAAGTGCCTGCCCACCACCTCTGCCCAGCTCCTGCAGTCGCCGGTTCCCGAAATCCACCACATAGAGGGTGCCAGTAGTGGATACAGCACAGAGGCCGTGGGGGAGGCAGAGCTGCCCCTCCTGGCTCCCACGCTGGCCCCATTGCCCCACCAGCTGGTCACACGGTGGGGGCAGGGTGGGCAGGCCTCGGGTCAGGGCCCGTGGGCACGGGGTGGGAGGCCTTGAGGCAGGGCTTAGCGCCCAGAAGGGAAACCCCAGGGCCTCCTTCTCCTGACTGGGAGGAACAGCTGATGGCAAAGGCAGATTGCCTGTGGGGTCTCTCCCCAGGGACAGAGCCAAGCCCCTCTCAGCCAGCTCCATGCAGCTGCCCCCCAAGTGGGCTCCTCTGCCTTGCCAGGGTCCCCCACCTGCCAAGCTCCCCAGGCATTCTACCGACGCCCATCGGGGGAATGGCGGTTCCTTGGCCGAGGGCACCCTGCTGCCCAAGACAGCCATGTGCCTGCGGTGACCAGATGCCCCTGTTTCTCCGCTGCTGGCATCAGAGTTATCCTCTTGGAGCCAGACTGGCCTGGCATGAAAAAGGGTGCCAGGCTCAAGAGGTAGGGAGCCAGAGGCACCGGTTGGGCAGGAAGGGATGTCCTGTGCCCCACTTGGATCTGGTGGTGGTGGTGGCACTGCCCCATCAGTACTTTCAGCCACCAGAAGGGACCTCCCTGGCATCTCTTGGGTGTCAGAAGAGGCAGTGGGCTTCACTGGCCATGGCAGTGCCCCTCTGGAGCTCTCTCCATCCCCCTCACGCTTCTCTGTCCCCTTTGTGGCTGGCAGGGCCCCTTCTGCCAGGCTCTTTTCCTCTCCTCTGAGGGCCAGGCCAGCCCCAGCCGGGGGCTCAGGGGGGCCCATTCCCTGGCAAACACTCCAGGTGCCATTTGCTTGGGAGCAAGCCTCCTTTCTGTCCTCCTTGGGCACGGCGGAGTCTCCCTGCCCTTCCCTGGCCCTCTCTGGGCTCTTCTTGCACGGGGGGAGGCTAAGGGCCCGATCCTCCTTCTGGAGCTCCCCCATGGCCAGTTCCCCCAGCTGGGGCACAAAGTGGGCCCAGGTCAGGGTGAGGGTGAGGTTGGCACAGCGGGCAATCAGGTCCGCAGCCTCCTGGGCCATCTCTGCAGACAGCATGGCCTCCGGGGATGCCAGGAGGCGGATGTGAAGGGTGCCCAGGCTGTGCTGCAAGGCCTGGATCTGAGCCCTGTGTGCGCGAGCTGCCCCCTCGTTGGCCTCTTGGATGGCCACCAGCTCCTGCTGCAGCCGGATCCTCTTCGCCCGGGCACATGCCCACAGCCGCTCCTCCGCCTGCAAAACGTCAGCCAAGGCGTCTTCCAGGTAGTCCCGGGCAGCCCTCAGCCCCACCAGCTCCTGTTTCCTCAGGGTCCTCAGCCGGTCCCGGGCCCAGCTCATCGCTAGCACCAGAGATCTGTGGTCTGGAGGGGTGGGCTCCATCTTCTTCAGGGCAGTCGGGGGGCAAGGGGGTGGAGGCCCAGAGATGGCACCTGGGAAGGACACGCATTAGTTAAGAGGTCACTTAGTGCTCCATGGGTTTGGTTGGAAGGGGGAGCCAAGGGGCAGAAGCCCACCCACTGGGAGAAGGAGAGGAGGGGAAAGCCCCCCTCAGGCTTATGGGACTCAGCTGCCATCCTACACAGAGCGGTTTAAGAGGGGACAGGAGGGCCACGCCTAAATATTTGAAGGGATGTCATGTGGAGGATGGGGCATGCCTGTTTCTTGCTGCTCCAGAAACGAGGGGCTTTTATCACACAATGCAGGTAAATCGCAGTTGCAGCGGAATAAAAGCCATCTTTGGCTGAGACTTGCCACATGACCTGTCCCTATTCCACTATTTTCCCAGTGGAAGACCATTTGGAAACTGTTTCCTTTATTCACACAAATAATCCATGAATGGCCTCCTTTGTAAAAGAAAAGTTTTCCACCAGGAGAACAACAGGAGAGCTCCTGTGATGAGTCCCAGCTATTATCCTCCTGTAATTGTGATACTAGTGCCTTCAGGCGTTGCACTAAGATAGGGTTTCCAAATGGGGTGTGTCACCTGAAATGTGTAGGTCTGTCACCTTCCTGGGCTGAGAAAGACCCCCCTCACCGGAGCCATTTCCACTGCCGCTGCTCTTGCTGGGGTCTTTCCTTGCCAAGGGCAAAGGCAGCAGGCCAGGATTGGGCAGGGGGGCTGCCTTTCCAGCTGTCGGCACCCTCCCCAGGGTCTTTCCTCAGCAAGGGCAACAGCAGTGGGTCAGAATTGGGTAGGGGGGATGCCTTTCCTGCTGCCACTGCTCTTGCTGGGGGCTTTCCTCACCAAGGGCAATGGCAGCAGGCCAGGATAGGGTAGGGGGCCTGCCTTTCCCACTGCCTCCACCCTTGCCAGGGTCTTTCCTGGTGAGGGCAATGGCAGCGGACCAGGATTGGGGGGGCTGCCTTTCCTCACCCTAGATACACCTCTGGGGACTGCACACGTGTAATCGGTTAGTTTAACCTCTGGTTTGCTAGTAAAACTGAATTACTGTGTCGCAAAATGACGCATGTCTAAAAAATGTGTCAGCAACATGAAAAGTTTGGAAAGCTCAGCGCTACAACCTTGGAGGCCCAATAGGTTGTATTGGAGGCCGCCCAGTACAACCTATTGGGCACATCACACACTCTGAGCCCCATACAACCCTGGAATATAGTCACCTTAGGGTTGCCGTAAGTCAAAAACGACTTGAAGGCAAACACAAAAACAATTTCAGGGAGATAGGAGAAGGCAGAACAGAGACAAGTCAGATGCAAGGAAGATCTGGCTCTGGTTTTGGGGAGCTGTGAGACGCAGCGTGGTGCGGTGGTTTGAGCATCGGACTGTGGTCCCAGAGGGTAGAGTTCGATTCCCTGCTCAGCCATGGGAACCCACTGGGTGACCTTGGGTGCGTCGCACCCCCTCAGCTCCAGAAAATCCCCTGATAGGTTCACCTGTGGGTCTCCATTGGTCAGAAAAGACTTGGAGGCACACAATAACAATACTTGTGATTTACCTGCCTTGTGTGAAAAAGCCCTGGGGCACAAACAATGGCTTCAAATTGCAGGAAAAGAGATTCCACCTAAAGATGATTCAGGTATGTGTGCATGTATCTGCACGTTTTTATGTGTGCAGAGAGGGAGATACAGACTGAGATCCCAGGTGGTGCTGGCAGAGTATAAAGCTATGCTCATGCTGTTCCACAGTACCTGCCTCGCCTCGCTGAGTACGTGGGCCATACACCTTCGATAGTGTCTCTGCCCATGTGCCAGCTGCTTCCCGTCCCCTGGTTCCATGGGCAGTAACGATGCACGGGGGTCCCTCTGCAGCCCCGGGGAATCAAGTGAGGGACATGAGGCCACTGAGGAATGGTGTGCCCCACCTGAGAGTGTTCAGTCCCTGTCCAAGCGGAGGCAGGAAATCAATGGTGGGTCAACCCAGAGGTAAGTCCATAGGCAAGCAACAGGAGGGAGCCCTGTGGCAAGCGGTGACCCTGGTGGCACACTCTGCTTGTCCTGCCCCCTCATCCCACAGGCTCCTTTTCTCCAGGGCAAGAGAACAAATTTTGACGTGGAACACTTTGAAAAGCAAGCCTTGGAAACAGCACCAAAACAGCACCAAAACAGCACCAAAAAAGTCCACTATATGGTTCCGTTATGTGGATGACACTTTCACCATTTGGAGCCACGGAGAAGAACTGACTGTGTTTCGGGACCATCTGAACAACATCCACCCAAACATCCAATTTATCATGGAAAAAGAAAATGAAGGAAAACTACCATTTCTGGATGTCCTGGTCATCCGCAAACCTAACCAACAGTTGGGCCACACAGTTTACAGAAAACTTACACACACTGACAGGTATCTACACAAAAACTCCAACCATCACCCAGGACAAAAAAGGAGCACAATAAAAACTCTGATAGACCACACAAAAAGAATCTGTGAACCCCACCTCCTGAAAGACAAACCGTACCATCTAAACTGGGCTCTACAGGCCAATGGTTAGTTACTCCGGTTCAGACATCAGAACAACCTAAAGACCCAGAAAAAACCACAGCAGTGAAGATAAGCAGCCAGCCCAAGGGAATGTGTTTTTACCATATATCAAAGGGGCCACTTACCATATAGG
Source organism: Ctenosaura bakeri (assembly GCA_948474755.1). NCBI lineage: Eukaryota > Metazoa > Chordata > Lepidosauria > Squamata > Iguanidae > Ctenosaura > Ctenosaura bakeri. The sequence goes on from CAOLHI010005676.1 coordinate 53,972, forward strand.
GAAGTTGATGAAGAAACATGACCTCCAAACAATCTGCAGACTGACCAAGAAAATTCAACAAATGCTACGGTCAGCAAAGGACAAGAGGGATCCTCTTAACTTCTGCTGGAGTTTGCCCCATACCTTGGAGCTGTGGGCAGGTCTACATAGGGACTACAAAACACAACATCCGAACACGAATCAAAGAACACGAAAGACACTGCAGACTGATCCAGCCAGAAATATCAGCAGTAGCAGAACATGTTATAAACCAACCTGGACACAGAATGTTTTTTGAAAGCACAGAAATTCTGGACCATTCTGACCACTACTATGTCAGACTACACAGAGAGGCCACTGAAATCCACAAACACATGGACAGTTTCAACAGGAAAGAAGAAACTGGTTACCAGTACTGAAGAACACTAAAATCAAGACTCAAAATATGCCAATGACCACCACCCAGACTCTGGGGGTCCCTCTACAAGAAACAATACGGTGGGTTGCTAATGTACTTAACACACTGTTAAGCAATTAACAATACAATACATATCCCTGGGGGATATCCCATTTAACAACAGGCCAACTGTAACACATGCAAAGTGCTCCCTCCCACCCGGGGACTACACAAGTATATGCACTCTGTCTCACTTCCATGCCACCAGATCCTCTGAGGATGCCAGCCACAGATGCAGGCGAAACGTCAGGAGAAAATACTAATACAACACGGCCTTAAAGCCTGGAAAAGCCACAACAACCTATGGATTCTGGCCGTGAAAGCCTTCGACTTTACATCAAGTGAACAGAGTTTCCCCAACCTTTCCTCATAGGCCCGGTTTTCCTGTTGCCCTGTTTCTCCCCACCCAAAAGCCGGGCTCAGGGGCCAGAGCCCCCTCCCCACAAGTAGCCCAAGACCCCATCAGTTAAGAACTGTTTGACGGTGGAATCTGCTGCTGCCTCCCTGGGGTGTGGTGGAGTCTCCTCCTTCTCTGTTTTTTTTTAAGACGGCCAGATGGCCGTCTGTCAAAGGGAGGGCTTGGCAGAAGGGGGCTGGACTGGATGGCCGTGGGGTCCCTTCCGGCTCTGTGAGGCTATGATTCTACTTTTTTCCTTGTAACATGACTTTTAAAGTCCCCCAGCCTTTCTAAGCTCTTTTAGCTTGCTTAAATTGTTTAATATGTTCTTCTTTTGTTTGTTTATTGGTGCTAACTTGGAACTACTGAAATGGTTTAGTTTGCTTCATCTGCTTGCTGCCCTAAGACCTCATGTTTAATAGATGAAGAGTGAAAGAGGACACATCGTCCACTCTGACAGGCAGCCTCTCGGTCCCAGAGCCCCATGCGGAGAAGTGCCGTTCCCACTCCCCAAATCCCTTTAACAGATGGAGATGCCAGTGGTTGAGAAAGGTGGGGGGGTGAGAGAGAAGGGGAGAGGGAGACCTTCCACAGGTGTAGCAGGAATGGCCTCCCACTTGGCTGCAGAAACTACTCCCCCCCGCACAAAACATCCCCCTGCATTGCTGGCTGTTCCCAAGAGGAGGAGGAGGAGTCAGAGCTGCACCCACCTGGGGCTACGGGTGACACCATTAATATCCCATCAGGAGCTGCCCTCCCCGTGGGCCAAAGGGAGGGGCACAGAGAGCCCCCAGTTGAGCAGGAAAGCAAAAAGAAGGGGGTGCACGGGTGCCCAGGACCCCAAGAGCCACTCACCGGTCCCGGGGGGGCCCGAGGGCTGATCCGGCCTTCAGGAACGATGCTCTTCTGCTTGGCCGCAGCCAGGCACAGGTGAGAATGGAGGAGACAAGGAGAAGGGGAGGCGGGGGCCACGCAAGGGTGCATGCACACACGCACATGTAGGGAAGCTGAGACGGGTCCCATCGCCAGATCAGGTGGCAGCGCCAGCTCTTGCGTGCAGCTGACCTGGCACAGCTGTTCCCTAATCCCTACCTCCAGTATTTTGCAAGGAGGTGGGCTCAGGTTTCACACTTGCAGGCCTGTGGCAGTCCAGAGCCGGGCCTGCTCCCCGGGGAGGCAAGGGGGCAGGAGAGTGTTGCAACCCACAGGGCCAGCCCCACTGGGGGTCAGAGAGGAAGGCGGCCACCTCAGAGGCTCGACGGAAGGGCCCCGTTAGTTCGTGTCTCCCTGTTGCATCTCTGCTCCCGAGGAGAGGCCCCAGTCAGCCTCAGGGCCCTGCCTTGGTGGGGCAGCCACAGGAATCAGGCAGCAATTATTACTCATTCCCAAGGAGCTGGCAGTGTGGTGGATGATGGGTGGGTGAGTGGCTTATGGACAGGAGGAAGCAGACTGTCCCCAATAGTCCCCCTCCTCCACCTTCAGGCCATGAAAGAGCCAAGAGGCCTCTCACATCCCCAGCCCGCCCCACTGAAACTGACGGCCCCTTCCACATGGGGAACTGCACAGGGTTCAAACTCAGTCCCTCTGTGCTTTTTGCCAAGGAAGGGTTAGATTTTGAAAACAATGCACCTGCTTCTCAGAAGGGTTCCTACCCAGCATCCCCTTGAGGGCTGGCTGCCTCCCGTAATGCTCCAGCTTGCTTCTGTTGCCGACTATTTAGGGGTAGACTTCCCCTGAACCTGGAGGTTCCACACGGCCGTTATAAGTTACTCAGGCACGGACAGGTGGGCCTCCCTGCTGCCTCCTGTCTCCCCCTCCCCATAAATCCCTTCCTCTCTCTTTAAAGCCATCCAGGCTTTCAGTTGTGCCCCCTTCCTCTTGAATGTGCAAAGGCTGCAGGTGAATTCTGCTGAGGTCTAGGCCTCCCAAGCCCCTTCCCCACCCTCTTCCTTGCATGTTCCCAAATTCTGATGCTGGGAGAGAGGGAGAACCCCCCCCCGCTCTCCTTCCTCCCCACCACGCCTGCATCTTCTCAGAGGAAGCAGAGGGAGGGGGTCTCTGGTTGCCTTGCTCTCTCTTCCCAGCATTTCCACACCCAACCTGCTCCCACAGGGACCCTCATCCCCCCAACCACATTTGGAGGTTGGAGGTCCAGCTTGCCCGCTCCTGAGAACTGCTGAGAACTTGACCTTCTGGGCACCCCCATTGAAATCTCCCCCCCTCCCCAGAGCACAGTCTTTGCCACCCAGAGATGGGATTATGGGTCACAGTTTGGGTTACATTTTAATGTGCCTTTGGCACCTCCTGTGTTAGTTCTGCCTGAAGAAGACCCTGGGCTGGCCCTCTGTTCCAATCTCCCCTACAAAAGACTCCCACTCCCCCAGAGCAAGACCGTTAACAGCCAGGGACCTACAACAAAGAGATACCTGGGTGGGAGTCAAGAAATAAATCTCAAAGCCAGGACTGTGGCTGAAGATTAAGAAAAGGCAATAATAAGAGCAGCAGATGGAATCATAAAATCACAGACTCAAAGAGTTGGAAGAGGCCCCACGGCCATCCGTCCGGTCCCCTTCTGCCATGCAGGAAGACACACGCAAGGCCCTCCCTTTGCCAGATTCTGGCCACCCCGCCTCTCTTTGAAAACCTCCTCCAAAGAAGGACGAGACCCCACCAGACCCCACGGAGGCAGCAACGCAGTCCACTGCATTCAATCTGCTCTGGCCCTCAGGAACTTCTTCCCAAGGTCTTGGTGGACTCTCCTTTCTTGTAGAGGATTTATTTAACATTAAAGTAAGTGATGAAGACATCAATATCTCCCACTCCTTGGCTCAGGCTTCCTCAAAGCGGAGGCTGTTGCCAAGAAAGCAGACACACTTGGAAAGGTGGCCACGAAGAACGAGACAATGTCCTCAAAGATAAAGATGTGCCATTAAATACCAAATCAGAATCATCCAAGTCGTACTCTTTCTGACGTGTCTGTCTGGATTGCGAAAGCTGGACATGAGCAAAGGGGACAGGGAGCCAATCAATTGATTTGAAATGTGTTGCTGGAAGAGAGTTCTCCCCAAAAGACAGAGGGGTGCATCCTAGAGCAAATCAAGGCCGAACTCGAAGCCAAGACCGTTGTACCCCAGGCACATCGTGAGATGAGGTGTCTCCCTGGAAAAGAAGACCAGTAAAGTGGAAGGCAGAGGAGAAAGAGGGAGGAGGAGGGGGAGAGTTTGCAAGACCTGGGCAGGGAGATTGAGGACCAGGAAATCACGGTGGCCCCTCGTGCAGCCAACCTGATAACCAATGACACCACCACCTGAAGAGGGGGGTGGGCAGAGGTGTGGAGGTGCCCCTGCCAGCTGGCACTGCCACACAGCTACCAGGCAGGCAGGAAGGCAGGCTGCTCTTTGTGACCTCACTGGCATGTATGCACACACACACACACACACACCTCCCCCCGGGCTTCTTGCGCTGCCTCTCAGGTTGGGGGAGGAGACCACATCCTTCCAGTCCCGACTGACTGCTTGGTTGACTGTCTACATAGCTTCTGCCCCGTCCATGCCCGGACACATGCCCACTCCATGCGGCCACCTCCCTGGACCCCCCAAGGCCTTGTCCAGTTGTGAGCAAGATGGACGGTAGCGGCACCCAGAGCATGGAGATTGGCGAGGCTGACGCCAACTGGGAATTGATCCGAGACAAGGTGGGATAAAATGGGGCCCTCGAAGGGCAGGGGAGGGGCCCAGGGGCACCCCTTTGAGAGGAGAGGGCTGACCCAGGCAAGATTGTGGATGAACACCCTCCACTTGTCAACGGGGGGTCGTAACAGGGCAACCCCCTCCTGCACACTCTTTCAACGCTGCATTCGTGGAGAGAGATTTTTGCTGCAAAAGAGTTTTTGTCCCTCTCCCTTCATTTTTTGGAATTATGAATACAGAGCTTCTTTACGAAGGCACTGGTCAGACACGGCCAGAGGCCAGGCTTCAACAATCCCAGATCACTCTCTCTGCCCACTCCACTTCATCCATGGACCTGGCCATTAGCTGGGGGTGGTGGAAGAAAGGTATTTCCAACACACACCCCATCATGTAATCTTTCATTATCCAGAAGACTTAAGGAAGATTTCCTTTCTCCATTACCTTCCTTGGAGATGCCTCACCTAGACGTTCCAAGCTCCCAGCCCTTTTCGGCCAAGCCCAGGTCCCTGGAGCGGCCTTGCCTAGAGCACCGGAGTGGCCACAGGGACAGTCTTGTTCCCACAAGCCCAAGGGCACAAGCCACAGCAGCCCCAAGGCATGACCCAAAGGTGCATTTGAGTGTGACGCAGCAGCTAAAAAACCCAGTTCGATCCTGGCCTGCTTCAATAATAGTATAGCGTCTAGGTCAAGGGAAATGATAGGACCACTCTATTCTCCTTTGGTCAGATGACACCTGGAATAATCCTGTGTCCAGTTCTGGGCACCACAGTTCAGGAAGGATATGGACAAGCTGAATCATGTCCAGAGGAGGGCAAAGGGCCTGGAAACCATGAAGCCTGTGAGGAGCGGCTTAGGGAGCTAGGTATGTTTCAGATGGCAGAATGGGGTTGGACTGGATGGCCCTTGGGGTCTCCTCCAGCTCCACGATTCCAAGGGAGCCTGGCCTCTGTTCATTCTTCCTCCCTGGCCACCCCGTCTCTGTGCTCCTCTCCGCCTGGTGTAGTCCTGTGTGGTGTCCTCCCTCGGTGCACCTGCGCATGGGCTTCTCTGCGCATGTGTGCATATGGTCTCTAGACCTCAGAACAGAAAAGGGGGGCTTCCAGGAGAAATCAAAGGCCTGCCCAGCCCAGCCCAGCCGTGGGGTTCTGCTCCAGTTTTTACTGGCACTTTCTTTGAATCTTGTTTGTGAGCTGCTCTGGGCCTTCTGCAGCAGGGAAAAGCAGGATGTTTGTTATTTATGTATTTATGATTCATTAAAATATTTATATCCCACCCTGCCTCCAAGGGTCTCAGGACTGGCATACAACAACATTAGTTTAATGCAGATTAAAACAACCAGAAGAAGCACATCAGATTATTTAACAGTTGAAACAAGGCATCTTGAAACCTATGTCCACTCACCTATTCTTCTTTATCAAAATTATAGAACAATACAATCCTAGAGTTAGAAGAGACCCCCAGGAGCCATCCAGCCCGACCTCATTCTGCCATGCAGGAAAACACCATCAAAGCATCCCCATCCTGCCTTTCTTTAAAATTCTCCAAAGAAGGAGACTCCGCCACACTCCCAGACAGCAGCATATTCTACCGGGAAGTTCTTCCTAATGCTTGCGTGGAATGTCCTCTTTTCCTGGAGTTCGAAGCCATTGCTCTATAGCGTCCTAGTCTCTGGAGCAGCAGAAAACATGCTTTCTCCATCTTCCAACACATCCATCCATTCCAGGCTGGTCTACCAGTTGCCCCACTGGGAAGCCCACCAGCAGGAGATGAGGGGGCTCCTGGACCCTCCCCTCCCCTGCTCCTCACTGTCCAGTCCTGAGTCCCCGTCCCCGAGGGAATAGCCCGACCAGGGGAGGCCCTACTTCTCTACTTGTGGGTCGGAGGCCATCTGTTGTGTGGACAGCAAACAAACCAGCTGGGGGCCTCCAGATCAGTAGGGCAGGGCATATGCTGTGGGTTTCATTCCAGACTTTCAAGGAGCAGCTCCCCAAGGCACTGGACTTCTTTGGGGGAGAGGAGATCAGCCGGCTCCTGCCACTGACATGGAGGGCAACAGCTGCCCCTATGACCCACAGCCCTCTGTTCTCCGCTGGAGGCCAGGCCAATCCTTTCCAGAAGACATCAGCAGTGTGATGCGGCAGCCAAGAAAGCCAATGCAATTCTCGGCTGCATCAATAGGACTCTGGTGTCTAGATGGAGGGAGGTACTGGTACCACTCTACTCTGCTTTGGTTAGACCCCATCTTGAATACTGTGTCCAGTTCTCGGCACCCCAATTCAAGAAGGACATGGTCAAACTGGGGCCAGTCCAGAGGAGGGCGACCAAAATGGTGAGGGGCCTGGAAGCCATGAAGCCCTATGAGGACAGACTTAGAGAGCTGGGTATGTTTAGTCTGCAGAAGAGAAGGTGAAGAGGGGACAGGAGAGCCATGTTTAAATATTTGAAGAGATGCCATGTAGAGTAAGGAGAGGGCTTATTTTCTGCTGCTCCAGAGACCAGGACAAGGAGCAATGGACTCAAGCTGCAGGAAAGGAGATTCCACCTGAATCTCAGGAAGAACTTCCTGACAGTCAGGGCTGTCCGGCAGTAGAATCTGCTGCCTCCATGGAGTGTAGTGGAGCCTCCTCCTTCCTTGGAGGTTTTTAAGTGGAGGCCGGATGGCCATCTGTCGGGAGTGCTTTTGAGGGTGTTCCTGCATGGCAGGGGGTTGGACTGGATGGCCCCTGGGGTCTCTTCCAACTCTACATTTCTATGATTCTATCATTCCTGTTGCCCCCCTCAACCACTGGGGGGCTCAGCGGGGAGGAGAGCTTGCTGCCTCTCTGGGCCTGGGATCAGTCAGTGCTTAACCTGGAAGGACCCAGGAGTGGTTCTACCTGCTGGCTGCCAGGGCTGCCCCCTGGGAAGAAGCAAAGGCTCAAGGAAGGGGGTCCCCAAGCTGCAGGCCCCCAGGTCCCAGGCAACCACTGCCCAAAGCAGAGTACCCCAAATGCTTACACCAACCTGCATTCCTGCTCCTGGCCTCCTTCCATCTGTGGGGTGGAGTGTGGGGCTTCTTCCTAGCTTCTGCCCTTCTCTGCTGTCTTTGTGCAAGGCTTCCTGGCTCTGCAGCTACCTCCTCCTCCATAGACTGGGAAATGGGTGCGTTCATTGGGAAATGCTGTGAACCAAAATCCACTTGTCCGAGCCACCCCCATTGCCACTGAGCCAAAGTCCTTGCCTGGACTCTGCCAAGGCTTTGGTTTTAAAAAGACAAACAGTGTTCCGTCTGGCACGGCCGCGCTCCTCTTTTGCCTGGAGCAGTCTCTAGATACAACTACACACTTGGTAGTTGCCCCAAAAGGGATAAAGCTGAGGGCATACAGCAATTTCCCCTCGCCCCTGAAGGGCTGTTCCCCCCTCCAGCCAGGCCTGCAGGGACTTCTGAGGGTCTTTCCTGATCACCACCTCGTCCCCACTGCTTCTTCCAACCACCTTCATAGAATCATAGAAACACAGAGTTGGAAGAGACCACAATGGCCATCAAGTCCAACCCCCTTTGGCCATGCAGGAACAAACACTCAAAGAACCCCCAGCAAATGGCCATCCAGTTTCTGCTTAAAAACCTCCAAAGAAGGAGGAGACTCCACCGCACTCCATTGAGGCAGCAGCAGATTCCACTGTTGAACAGCTCTGTCTGTCAGAAAGTTCTTCCTGCGGTTCGGGTGGAATCTCCTTTCCTGAAGCTTGAATCCATTTCTCCTTGTCCTAGTTTCTGGAGCAGCAGAAAACAAGTTTGCTCCATCTTCAACATGACATCCCTTCCAATATTTAAATATGGCTATGACCCCTTCTCCCACCCTCAACTTCCCTCCCAGCTCACTCCCTGTACTTTCGGGGCTCTCTCTGGCTCCGGACCCTGCAAGACCCCCTCAGTTAGAACTGCAGAATCAGAAGAGAACCCGACGGTCATCTGCTCCCACCTCCTGCCGTGCAGGAATTGTCAGCCAAAGCAGTCCTGCAAAAGATGCCCTTCCAGCGTCGGTTTGAGAACCTCCAGAGAAGGCAGCCTGTTCCACTGTGGTCTAGCTCTTACTGTCAGGAAGTTCTTCCAAATGCTTGGGGGGAACCTCTGCAGTTCCAACAATTCATTCGTTCATGTTCTAGTCTCTGAAGCAGCAGGAAACAAACCAGCTCCATCATTGACAAAACATCCTTTTGAGGTATTTAAAGAGCTCTATCGTATCTTCTCTTCTCCAAGGTGGACTTTCCCAGCTCCTTCAGTTGTTCCTCACAAGGTTGCGGTTTCTAGATTTGCTTACAATCTTGGTCACCCTTCTCTAAAGACATTCCAGTCAGTCAGTACACTCCTTGAACTGTGGTGTCCAGAAGTGGACGGATGTTGCTCCAAGCCAGGTCTGAGAGCCCACCCACACGTTTGGAAGAACTTCCTGAGAGTAAGAGTGGTTCAAGTACAGCAGAATTGGCTGCTCCTTCAGTGGACAGTGGTGGATTCTCGTCCTTCTTTGGAGGTTTTAAAGAGAGAGTGGGCGGGAGTGTCAAAGAGAGTGCTTTGTGTCTTCCTGCACGGTAGAAAGGGGCTGGACTGGATGGCCCTTGGAGTCTCTTCTAAGATTCTAACCAACGCAGAACAGAATACTCACTAACATTCTGTGGCATCACAGCAGGCTGGCCAATGGAAGTGGAGGAGGAGGAGGGATCTTTAAGTAGCTGGGATGTCTTTGCAGCTGGGCCCGTGGACATCTCAGCATCCTAGAGCAGTAACAGTGGCAGCCCTGGGAAACTGCAGGGGGGCAGCCTTTGGAAACGGGTTCCCCAGCCTGTGACGCCTGCCTCTCTCCCCACCCACCCCGGTCCCCCTGCAGGTGATTGAGGAGCGCTTTGGGCCCACGGTGGTGCCCGTGCCCTTCTTGGAAGACGCCGCCTCCTACGACCTGCTGACGGTGTTGATCAAGAAGCCCCAGCTGGGGCAGAGCCTCCTGCGTCGCTCGCGGTGCCTGGTGCCCGTCGGGCCCCTGGAGAACCTGCTGCAGGCGGGCACGGGCCCCCGCGAGCTCACCCACTGCACGCGCGAGTACAACGCCCGGGTGCGGGGGGAGTCCCGCTACGAGGAGACGCGGCTGGTGGAGGGGGCCCTGCGGCACATCCGCCTGACCCTGGCCGGCGTCCACAAGAAGGTGGCCTTCCTGGTGCTGCGGCCGGGGCTGGTGGCCCTGCGGCCGGACCTGCCCTGGCTGCGCTCGCAGGGCAGCGTCTACGTGGTCTACGAGGTCTTCTACTGCGGCAGCCTCGCCCTGGCCGTCACCCAGGGGGAGACCCACCGTGTCTTCACCCACGAGCAGCCCCTCCCCGTGGCCTTCTCCTGCCTCAAGTTCACCCTCAGCGCCAAGGGGGTGCTGGGCGCCCAGAAGCCCATGGGTCACAGCCTGCCCGCCAAAGCCGCCTGGGTGAGGATGGCGGTGCTGGAGCCCCCCACCGCCGCCCCCGCCCTGCCCGCGCCCCCCCTGCCCCAGGAGAAGGGCAGCGTGGGCAGATGCAAGCGATGGAGACCCCTGAGCAGGCCTTTGCGGCCCCTGGCAGGTGAGGGACCCCCTAGGGCCATGGGGGGAGGGGAGGGGTTCCTGAGATGGAGGGCCACTTGTGACCAAGAAGGGCCAGTGGGGAGACAGGGAGGCATCCAAGCAACAGCTGGGGCAACTTCTGCAAATTGGAGGCCAACTGAGGAGGGCGGCTCCTCTGGAGGGCCCCCAAGTTCACATGACCCCCCCATTCCCCTGCAGCAAGAGAGAAGTGCCAAAGACCCACTCCCAACCCCAAATGTCCCAAGTGAGGATTTGCTCCCCCTCTGTTGGGGCAGGAGGACCCCCATGGGGAGGAACTGGGATTCATCCGGGCCTGAACCTGGAATCCTGTGAGAACCTGTTACTGGGGTGGGACTTACTCCCAGGGAAACACTCCCACCCACTGGGCTCAGGTACAGGGTCCCACTGTGTCCCTCCTGCAACCCCTGCTTGCTGCCGCCAGCCCCTGCCATGGGAGCAAGGGAAGGTCATCCCTGGCATTCTGGGAGCCCAGCCCCACTTTTTTCCAGCACCCCCATTCCCACACCACCCTGTTTCCAGCCTCTTGCCCCTTCCTTTGAGCCCCCCTCCTGGTTCCCAGTCACCACCAATCCGACCTCTTAATGAGGTCCCCAAAGTGAGCTGGCATGGATGCCAACTGCTGTGGGGGGAAGCAGAGGGGAGCATCTCCTAAAGAGTGCAGTAGGGGGACGGAGGGTCACAGAGTCAATGGGGTGGGGGTGAATCTGTCTCAGGTTTTGATCCAAAGTGTAAAGAGCCAACCAGTGTTAGAATTAGGAGTGGTCTTACTACCCCACTAGTCCGGAGCTGTGGCTGCCCGAGGCCTCTTGTTGTTAGGATGTGCTTCTTGGTACAGCTCTTGCCTTTATGGAGGAGAGAGAAGGCCCAGCTCTTGGGGTGGGGGGAGGCAGCCCCCCATGGGAGTCTTTCCTCCCCCCATTCTTCCTATCCTTTCTTTGCCCAAGACTCATCCCCCCAGCAACCCAACACCTTTGACTCCCTCCCACCCCCAAGACGGAGCCCCCCCCAGCCCTGGCACCTGCACCCACTCCTCTGTCTCCGCTGTGAGGGCATTTGGGCAACCTGATGACACCCTCGCCTGAAAGTTAGGGCAGAAATGAGGCTGGGGGGAGAATGCTGGGGAGGGGGCAGCTCTACCCAATGGATGTACAGATCCCCACCGCCACTGCCATCAGGGAACAGAGATAAGCCTGCTTCTAATGCGTCCGGCATCTATTCCAGGGAGATGGCCATTCCACCGGACTTGTCCCAAACTGGGCACCTCAACTGGCAGCTTGGCTGACCCGGAGAGACACTCTATGTCACTGCCCCTCCTGCAGAGCGTAATGGCCGAGAGCGACACGGAAGAGTGAGTGGGGGGCAGTGTGGACCCCCCATCACAGCAATAAAGCTGTTTGCATGCCATGTCAACGCTCTGGGTCTGACTACAGTGGGGAAGGAGGTCAGGCTGCAGGGGGGGGCAGAAGAGCAGCAAGGGCTTTGGGGACTCAGGAATACTCTGGGAAAAGGAGGAGCCCTGCCCTGAGGGAGAGTGGGCACCTGCCCAGTCCAGGATGGGCAACATGGGCAGAGGGGCCCTGGCACCCTGCCCCAGGCTGCCCCAGAACCTTTGGGGGCCAGTGCCATCTGCGCTATGCCTCAGCATCTGCTCTGGTCATTTCTTGCTCTGGCCATGGGTCAGAGAGATGAAGGGGGTGCGAAACAGAAAGGAAGCCCCCTCACTGCAAAATGTACTTGACCTAGGAGGCCTCATCTGGCTTCTTCCTGGATGGCATCCCACAGGGAGGGCCCTGTCCAGGACCAAGACCCCATCACATTCAGGGTTTTTTTTGGGGGGGGGATATTGTACAGCAGAATGTTACAAGGGAGGTAGGCCTCCAGTGGGCAGTGTGGCACAGTGTTGGGGAGCAGGGAGAAAAGGCAGGGCTGGAAGTTTGGATGCTCTCCCTTGTTAAAGCAGAGCTTGTAACTGGCAAAACGGTGCCTATTCCCAAGAGCCTCCCTTGCAAAATTAGTCAGAGGGCAGGGAGGGAGGGAGGGAGGGAGAAGAGAGCCCTCCTTTACAGACTGGTTGGGGTAGTCCTTGGATACTCACCATGATAGGTTGATTCCTGTAATGGCAGGAAGATGGCTTGTTTAAACTGCGGTGCACATTGACGGTGCCAAATAAACAGACAGACATCCTCACCGTGGGACATGCCAGAGCGAAGCAGGATGAGAGGGAAGTCAGGGCTCTCTGTGGGAAGAGTCAGTTCTCAGCTGAACTGACCACATGCTGGAGAATTCACCTACGGAAGGAAGCCTCAGCCAACGGGCATCTAGATGGACATGCCCAACAAAGGCGGAGGTGATCTCCATTGATCTCCATGTGGCTACTCAACAGATTTCAGAAAGGGGAGATTTGGCGGAAAACGTGGTTGATGTGTTGGCACTTTGCATGGAGTGAACTGTTATTCCATCGAGAGGCAAGGCCCGAACAGACCCGTGTCAAAAAGAAATATAGGCTTTAATCCACCAAGCCAAGGTCTCCTTGGGAACATGTAGTTCCACTGTTCTTGGTTGGAAAGAGATGAAGAGCATGTTGGAAATCCAGAAGGAATTTATGTGCTTAAGATACATCATAAGGGCTCTGCACATGTTGAAAGTGTGCAAAAGATGTTCTGGCTCTGCTCACAGCCAGGTGCATGAGAATGGTAACTGGCAATCCTAAGATCGATAGAGGGTGGAGGAAGTCATCTTTGGAATGGGGAGGAGAGAGAGAGAGAGAGAGAGAGAGAGAGAGACCAAATCCTGATTGAATACACACACACAGTTCTTTTCTCACAGGATGTGGCCCTAGGTCCAACAGACACCGAGCAGAAATGACGGCAATCAGGAAGAGAACGTTCCTTGCAAGATGCTTGAGCAAAGTTCTCTTCAGGGGTCCCAAAGGGGGCTGAGGGAGGCCCTTAAGGAACTCACATAGGTCCCAGGGAGAGAACCATGGATTGGCAGTGGTTTTTGGAAATGTGCCTCTTTAAGCAGTCTGCAAACATATGAGTGGGCAGACAAGGATTCCAGACAAGGTGACCTTGGAAGACAGAGGGGACGACAAAGCCATGTTTCTTCAGGGTGCTTGACCAGAGCCCTCCTTAGAGAAAAGAAATGAGATGAGGTGCTTGGACGAGACAGCAAGCAAAGATCCTTCCTTCTGCACCAGTGGCAAAGGCCTTCCACAACAAATCATACATTTTGTGAGGATTTGTGAGTAGCTGGAATGGTATCAGCTCCACACTGTAACCCTGGTCCAAAATGGCAACCTGTTCAGAAGCAATGCCTGAGCCTGCAGCCAGCTGAGATCAAGATGCAGGACTGCTTCTTGGCTGGGAAGATCCCACCTGAGTGGCAGCTGAAGAAGTCCTGAGGAAAGATCAAAGAGGTTGGAAAACCAGGCCCTCCTTGGCCATCTGGGGGCTGCTAAGATGACTGCAGCCCCTGACCCATCATAGAAATTTGCCAAGCAGAGGGAAGGTTTAAAGGAAAATGTTTGGCCGGAAAGTAAAGAGTGCATCAATTTTTTTCTACCCCTTTGGTATGAAACCAGGAAAAGCAACCTGGTTGTTTGTTTATTGGGGGTGTGAAGAGTTCCACCTGTGATGCTCTAGTTGTGTAATTAGGTGGAAGACTTCCTGGTGAAGAGACCCCTCTGCGTGGTCCATATCAGACCCGCTTGACCGTCTGCTGCTCTGTTGAGGATCCCTTGGACACACTGGAGATTGGAGTCCACTCATTTCAACAGCAGGGAGGCTTCCATCATTTGGGAGAGAGCATTTCCCTGTCTGCTGCCACGTTCCCACGTCCTTCACAGCCACATTGTCCATCCTCACCATGCCTCGATTGCCACAAAGGCAGAGGCAAAGGCCAGAGGTGCCAGTCTCACCACTCTCACCTCTAAAAACCGGAGCTTTGAAAATGCTTGCCATCCCAAGGTAGTTGTATTTATTTCAGACCATTCTAGAGATTATTCCTGTTAAGGTGTTAAGGAACTGGGATAGGAAAGTTAAGGAATGGGTATCAGGAAAGAAAAAAATCAAGAATGAACAACAGTATATTATATGCACGTCAAGGAAAAGGGTTGGGGGGCTCCTCAGTTTAGGAATTTATTATGAGGCTTTTTAGTTGAAGAGATTTTTGACTTTAGAAGATAGGTGAGGATGGAGAAATATTTCAATGAAAAACCCACTCTCAGCTCTAACCAATTTATGCTGTGTTCCCCAGGAACCTGTGAGAGGAGCGAGCATGCAGGGTGAGCTGGGGTCCCTGGGGCCCTCTCCTCCCATCAAGAGGCCATCCAGGGAGGGATGTGCACTGACCTGCTGGAATCTCAGGTGCACTACCAGGGTCAGCCTGACCTTGGCGAGGACCCAGGGGAGCAGACAGGACCCCAAATGGAAGGGCTTTGAACTGGCAGTATGCACCTGCACAGTTGTGCCTGGGGTCCTCCAGGCTGTGGAGCTATGCCTCTTGGAAGAAAGTTCCCCTTGTGGAGGAGCTCCAGGAGGGACCAAAGGGATTCGCTCTTGAATCTTCTCACCCTTTTTAAATCCAGAAAGACTCTTCACTTGCTGTTCCTAAAGAGGACAGGAAAAGGACCACAGGAACTCTGACAGGATAGAACTAGTTCTATTCTCTTCCGTGCTGAGACGGTTCCCTGTGAGGGTGTGGTTCTCTGCCCTCCTTGATGCTGGAGACCACAAGACACTGAGGTGGCAACTGCATGAAGACTACCAGGTTGTTCAACAGTGGAATCTGCTGCTGACTCCATGGAGTGTGGTGGCATTTCTTCCTTTGGAGGCTTTTAAACAGAGGCTGGATGGCAGTCGGTTGGAAGTGCATTGCGTATTCCTGCATGCTAGAATGGGGTAGACTGGGTGGCTCTTCCAGGGGTCTCATCCAACTCTTGGATTCTATGATTCTTTCTCCAAAATCCATCTGTGCAAGATGTAGCATGCCCACGTGTGCAGGAAAGGCAGCCCTGTCTGTTGGGGTCTTGCCTGATTGGAGCTGTTTGACCCCTGGCTGACTGGTAAGAGGTGGTGGTGTTGAAGTTCTGGGGCTTAGATCTCTTCTAGGTGCGCATTAGTTACCTGGTGGGGAGGGTGCTTGTTATTCCCCAGAGAACAGAGAAACCTGTAATGCCTGGACTGGAAGTCAGGGTGAAAGGAACAAAAGGATGAACCTTCCCCTTGTCAGGTGGTCCTCCTTTCCTCCATTCCGGGGGCAGATGCCAAGGCTTTATTTTGTCCCTCCTGCCACTGAAGTGGGCATAGGTGAGGTTATGCTTGGCCCTCGAGTTGGCTTCTCAATGCTTTCAGCCAAAATTGCCTCCGAAGTGGAAGAGCAGCAGCCTGTGCAAGGCGGAAAACTTCAGGAGCAATATTTTCTCTCACTTGGGCACTGCTGCAGCTGGCTTATTCTACTCCTGTTTGATTTCCATAAAGTTATTGCGAACAGGAACATCAGTACCTGGAGGAACCGCCTTTTTGAAAACCTCCACCCCAGTAAGCCGCACTCCTAGGGCTTTTCTTGGGCCCAGGAAAATCAAGAGGCTGTGTTTTGGATGCCTTGACCAGAAGGCTAGAGAACACCTTGGCCTACCTAGCCTGTTGGTACTCTGGTCGGGGACACGAGGAGCAACTCCTCCCTCTCTCTCTGCCAGGGGGGAAAGGGGAAACTGAGGTGCCCCCTTCCTCCTTGTCCAAGGAATGAGGGGATGGGGGGCACCCGGATGGCTTCCCTGGGCCTGAAGGCTTGCTTTCCAGCAGGTGGGACATGATTGGACGTTTTTGGTCTTCTCATCTATGACCATCCGGGTTAAAGTTGCCTCGGTTGGCATTGGTTTGCTGTCTGTATGGTCCTCCAACGAGGCCTGGCATGGACCTCTTCCTTCCCACCCATTGTGCTTAAGATGGCAACTGCAGGAAGCATTCCTTGCCTGAGGGCAGGATGGCCCCCTTCTCAGAGGATGGGAGAGAGGAGGAAATGTTCCTAGTCCATTACCAAAAATGGGGCCTCCTTCATGCAGAAAAAGAGGGAGGTGTTGCTTGTTTGCTGCCACTGTGGCCCCAAAGAACGTGCCGGCGTTCCTTCTCCCACCCTCCAAGCCGACCTGACTGGCCTATGGTTTGAATCCAGCTCGGGAGGTCAGGATGAAGGGTTTGGGCACTGGAAGGCAACCTGGGGCCTCAGTTATGGCCACAGACTGAAAATGGATTGGGCCCCCAGGCCCCAGCAGGGGTGCTGCCTCTTACCCCACGGTGGCACCTGAGAAAGAGGTTGAAGTGCTCTGCCAAAGCCTTAAGGCCTGAGCTGGAGCACTGCACCTTGGTGGCTCGGTGTGAGGGCTCTGGAGTCCCCCCAAAAGCCAATACTGTGTGCAGCTCCCCTGCTATGTGCGGCCACTGCAGGAGCCAACGAGAGAAAGAGATGGGGAGGAGGAAGAAATGGGACAAGAGGGACAGAGAGGGCTTTTTGTTCATTTGTTTTTCAGGATAGAGAGGGGGGCTCCAATCAGTACAGGGGCAGGGATGGAGGAGGCTGCCCTCCCACTAGAGGGTGGGGGACAACCCTTACGGCTCCCGCTGGAGCAAAAGGGGAGGGACAGCCCGTCGTGGGGGTATCTTCCTCCACTGCAGGGAAGCAGCTGGGCTTACAAGACAGTATGCGCTGGGCCTGTGGGGCTCTTGCTCTGTCCCCCCATCCACACTCTGATGCCTCAGCCTCGGGAACTGGGGTGGGAGCATTGGGTGCTCCGGTGGTCTTCCTCTGTCTCTAAGGGGGGGGGCAAAGCAGGGACTGGCACCTGGAGCTTGTGGAACCCAAGGTTGGTGCACTTCCAAAATCAGAAGGACTGAGAGCAAGAGACTGTGGGCTGCCCCTCTATGGGGAGGGGAATGGGGTGAGAGGAACCCTCCCCCCAAGGCACACAGACACACACCCCACATGAGAGAGAGAGAGACAGCTTCTTTTATACATATTGCAACGAATTCTCCAGAAAAACATTCATTCCAAATAAATTAAAAAGGTCCATGTCCTGGTGTGGAGTTTTAAAAAGTTGCCCGCAGGTGGCGGGATGTTCCCGTCCTCCCTCATTAGTGCAGGCCTGGCAGTGCCAAGCCGAGGGGAGAGGAGGGAGGGCAGGTGGGAGGGAGGGAGGGAGGGAGGGGGCAGAGATTCCAGTTGAGGGCCCCCGGCCCTCCCCAGGCAGAGGGAGGCGGAAAGGAGAGGGGAAGGCGGCCCTCCGGTCACTCCTCAGGGGGCTCCAGAAGGAAGGGGGAGGTGACAGCGTGGGCTTGGGCAATGGCCGCCAGCTCCTTGAGGAACTCGCAGAAGATGACAGCGCAGTAGACGGCGTTCTTGACCCGCAGGGCCTCGCTCTGCTTCTCGGCCGAGCTGCGGAAGAGGGAGGCCCCCGCCAGGGCGTGCATGACCTGCCCCTCGCGCATGTGTTGCAGGGCCAGTTGGGCCGCCTGGCGTGCACGGGTCGGGCTGTTGGTGTGGCGCATGATCAGCTCTCCCAGGGAAGGCTTCCGACTCTTCACTGTATGGCAGGGCGGGGTGGCGTGGGGGGGGTGAGAGACAGAAAGAGGAGGGCACAGTGTCAGGACCGGCGGTCGGATGGGCAGCTGAGGAAGGGGAATTCCCCCTCCCCAGTGATAGAAAGAGAGGGGACATCCACAGGCACCCCTCTCCCACTGAAGCAGTGCCTCCCCACCCCCACAGCCTCATCCCCCTGAAAGAGCTGCTCTGCCAGAGTGCCAGAGCCAAGGCTCCAAACGGCTGCCCCCATTCCTGCCCGTTCCCCTCTAGCAGTCTAGCAGTCACATCAGCCAATTTTTTTGAGGGTCCCAACTGAGTCGGGAAGCCCACCTGGCACAGATGGATTCCCGCACTGGTAGGAAGGGGTTGGACTCAACAGCCCTTGCTGTGACCGTTTGAGCTCTCTGATTCTTCTAAGGACACCCAGGCTGACACCCAGGAACACTGCAGGCACCCCAGGGGCACCAGGGCTGGCAAAGGCCACAGCCCCTGTCCTGTTTCCTGGGATACTGAGAGCATAGCTTTCCTACTGCTGGAAGCCCCCATCCTGGCCAGTGCCAACTGGGTGGGGGCCCATCCTCTTGACAAGACAAGGGGCCAACAGAGGCCTGCTGAGGGCGGCCAGCAGAGTCCCACCCAGAGCCAGCAAAAATCTTCCAGGCCACTTGCCCCCACCCCACAAATCCAAGGGGGCTGGTAGCAAAGCTGCCACCTCCCTTCCCCCCAAGGGCTCTTCCTCACCGAGGGTCTCTGACCGGCGCAGGGAAGGGACGGCGTTCTGGGCGTCCGACCAGTCCAGCTTGCCGCGGGCAATCAGGTACTTCTTGGCTTTGAAGAGGAGAGTCGGGAAGTCCTCCTGGCTGGCAGCAAAGCTCTCGATCTTGTTCTTCACCGAGCCCAGGACCTGTGGGGTGTGGGTGCAGAAGGAGAGGAAGAGGAGGAAGGTCACAGCCTGGTCAGAGTGTGCCCGGCTCAAGCGGCAGGCCTCCTGCCAGGAGGGACACCCCCCAACCCTGCTCAGAGCTCACCCTCTCTCACTCTTCACCTGGCCTGGCCAGCACCCCCCTCCCAAGCTACCTGGATGAGGGACTTGATGCTGGGCTGGAAGACCATGTTGGTGTTGAGCAGGAAGGAGCGCAGGAGGGGCTGTGGGTAGCAGGCCAGCTGGGAGATGAGCCCTGTCAGCAGGAAGTTGACGTAGAGCGAGTTTTGCAGCATGTTCTCCAGCTTGGCCAAGAGGACGGCCACGAAGGGCCCTGCGGCCAGGAAGGGGACAAAGGAGGGGGCGGTCATGATTAAGCAGCCAGGTCTCCATGCCCCACCCTCCAGACCACACCAGTAGGGGCACAGCAGCCACAACACACACCCTGGTCCAGCCAGCCCATCAAGGGCTTGGGCACGGTCACTCCCACGAGACCCGGGGGACACCAGCCACAATTATTCTGACTTCCTGAGTCCCATTTCTTCAGTCCCAAGGCTAAGGGATCAGCAAGAAGGGGTTTGTGGAGAGAAAGCACACAGGGAGGGAGCTCAGGACAGCCAGGCAGGCAGTCCCCAGATCCTGTTATTTCCCCTGGGCCTGGGCAGACCCTTTTGACGCTCTCTTGGCAGCTGCTGTGCCCTGGAAGAGACCCTCTTATTCCAAAAGGAAAGCCAAGAGGCACCTCCAATGCCGGACCCTTCTACGTCCGCCCACGTGGGCACTATCTACACAGCCCCACAGCCTATGACCCACAGGCGTGGCATGGGGATGACCCAGAGACACTCCAGAAGGGCCAGGGGGTGCCCAAGCAGGCATGGGAGGCCAGCTGGCTGGCTGGAGGACGAGTGCCAAACTCAGGGGAGCAAAGGAGTGGGAACTCCCATGATCTGGACCCTAGGGAGGGGTCTAAAGCTCACCTGTGAAGGGCTGGCTCGGGGGTTGCCCGGGGGTCCGCGGGGGGCTGCTGATGAGCTGGGCTAGGGGATCAGGTGGCCGTGGCTGCCCTGCACCGTCAGAGTGGGAGGAGAAGCTGTGGTAAGCCTCCTCCTCCTCGCGGGAGAGGGGGTCTGGCTCCAGAGGGGCCCCCCGGGCGGATAGCAGCGCTTCTTGCTCCTCCCCCTCCCCTGTCCGGTCCCCATTCTCCATCTCGTCCTCGATCCGGCTCAGCTCCGCTGTGAACTTCTCCACCGTCGAGGCCGACCCATTCTCCACCGGCGGAGCCTGAGAGAGCAGCTCATCCAGAAGAGAGTCCGGGCAGGGTGATGAGGGCCAGGCAGACCCCGGCCCAGAACAGGCGGACAAGGTGGCGGCGGCAGTGCTGGTGGTGGTGGTAGCTGAGGCCGCACCGTTCTCCACCACGCTCCCTTGCGCGCACCAGCGGACCTTCTTGACACCAGTGTCCACGTGGGCCCCGTTTAGCAGGGCGCTCGAGTCCTGTGGAGATGAGGACGAGGGAGTGCCGGGCCCCGTGACAGGCAGAGCCCCTTCTGGGCTGGCTGCTTCCTCCGTTAGGCCCCGTTTTTTAGTCCGGGGTGAGGCAGGCGCGGGGCCAGGGTGCCCACTTGGGTGGAAGGAGGTGTAGCTGAAGGAGTCACTGTGGGGGGGCTCAGGGGCCGGGGCCAGGCTGCTGGTGCTGGGCTCCTCCCCGTCATAAGGGGCTGACCAGACGCGGCAGGCCCAGACACAGCGGTCCACGTTCAGCCGCGCATCCCGTAGGTACTCCAGATAGTTCCCTTCCAGCTCGCCCACCTCCTCCCAGCGGCCAGGACGGTGGGCGGGGCTGCCCGTGGGCGTCCCCGGAGAGCAAGGCGTGGGGCTGGCCCCCTCAGTGCTGAAGCTGGACTGGCGCATGAAAAAGGAGATCCGAGAGGGCGTGGAGGGCTTGGGGACGGTCACCACGGAGGAAGAGTCCACGCTGGGGCTGCCATGGCCTGTGGACACAGAAGCAAGGAAAGGACGGATTCAAGTGGACGCCCACAGAGCAGGGACTGCCCAATGTGACCTCTTCACCCTCTCCCCAGGGTTTGCCTCTACCCAGCCCTCACCTGAGGCTCTTCCCCGGCGTGGGGCAGACATGAGGGGCAGAGACTGGCAGAACGGCCAGGTGGGGACCCTGCATCCTGCCAGGGCCTCCCCCCACATGGGTTGGCTCTCCTCCCACTCTGGAGCATGCCTGCATGCGCAACCGGATGGAGACCATTGGCTGCCTCCTGTGTGGCGCTGCTCACTTTCCCCTCCACCAATCAGGCCATTCGTGATGGCGGGAAAACAAGCTTTTATTTCCACAGAGGTATTAAAGCCCAGCCTTCCCTGGGGGCCAAGATGACTGAAAACTTTGGACACATTACGAGATGGCCTCACTCACTGGAAAGGAGAGCAACACTCTCGTGCAGCAGACAAGCAGGAAGACCCCGTCAGAAGGGGAGAGGACCCACCAGGGAAGCCCCCGCAGCTGCCTCTCCTTGGCATGGCCTGAGCAGGTCAGAGGATGACCAGGGTGGGAGTTCTTGGGTGTCTCTAATTCATGGATTGAAGTAAATCAAAGCCAGTCTGATGGCACACAAGGAGGACTCTCAGAAGCACCAGGGCATCAACTGTCAGCTGGGATTTCTGGGTTGAGGGCTGTTAAAGCACCCTCACCCCACCCCACCCCACCCCAAGCTGCTCATGTTCCAGCAGGTTCCTAATCAGGACTGCAGATGGGAACAGGGGCAGAACAGGTGGCTGGGGGCTTCGTACAGGAAAGACTACAAAAGGGATTTGTGTCATAGTGTCATTTTGGGGAGCGAAGCCCACTGCAGAATGCAGAATGCTGTCCGTGGGGAAGTTTCTGTTCTGCCCCCTCCCCACTCAGCATTTAAATGCAGCTGAAAACAAAGACTCCCCAAGCCCCCACAAAAGAAAATCCTGCTGCCAGAATCTCCCAGAAGGGAAGTGAGGCACCTCCCTTGGGACCTTTCTGGGTCTTGACTGTGTTGCTCCAGCTCACAGGGGCCACAACCCCGTCCCCCTCCCCGTCCCCCCATCCAGCTCACCCTTGGACCAAGCGGCGTGCTGCTCCTCCTCGCGCTCAGGTGGGGGCAAGCTCTCAGGACGGCAGCAACGGGGGATTAGAGAGAGGAACTTGCCGGCTGCCTTGCCATAGAGGTCCGGCTCCTTCACAGCTCTTTTCTGGCTCAGCATGACGTGGCTGCAGGGAATCAGGTACCTGGGGGGCGGGGAGTAGGTGATCCAGAGCACATCCAGAGAGCCCAAGGCACCAAGTGGCCCTGCTGCCCACCGTGTGCCAACAGCCCCCATCCTGGGTACGCTGGCAGCAACAAGCAGGACTGGCACCATTCCCCACTGCAGCCCCCCTACCATGAGCAGACAGGGTGCTACCCCACCCCAAGTACAACTCTTGGGGGTCAGCCAAACCTTGGTCTCCTGACTCGTCCCTTCTTTCTAGGGGGGCCTCCCTGCTTCCCACATCCCCTGAGCCCAGAAGCAGACCCATCCCTCTTCCTTTGTCGGCCTTTGCAGTGCTGGGCATGCATTGTCTATGTGAGCACCGAGGAAAGATGCCAGCCCCAGACTCATTCATCTGGGCATTCAAATGATTCCTATTCCCTCTTTTCCCCAGGAAGAAACCTCAGGTGGCTTCCGTCACAGCTGGCAGAGAACTTCCTCTGCCAGAAACTAATACCAGCACCCCAAAGGGGGGCCATCCACAGAACTCCAGACAGTTCCAGAGGAAGGCCTGTGGGACTCACAGCCACAGGATGGCAGGGCTTCCTGCCACCCTGGATGGCTTTGGACAGGAACCAGACAAGCCCAGTGGAGGAGAACAGGTCCAGCGCCACCCTTGGTTCCCCCGTTACCACCACGCAGGAACGGCGCTTCTCTACTGAGCTTGGTGGTTCTGAGTCTGCTCTACGAGGCTCCGTAGAGCAGGCTCAGAACCACCAGGCTCAGTAGATTTCAATGTCCTTTCAACACTCAAGGGATTTCAACGCCCTTTACAAAAGAGAAGAGCTTCCTAGCCGAGCACAGTCACGCATCAGTCAGGACACTCTGATGGCACTGGAGCCCAGAGGCCTCCGGTCTCATCCCGTGGCCAGAAACATTCTGGCATCTTTTTTTTTTTTGTTACAGTAATGGGCGGCAGGAGGGACTTCCTTTACCCAACTGGATCCAGCCCTTTGTGGGCAAAGATCACGTGGATCTTTCCAGGGCCATGCACAGAGGCCAAGAAAGGAGTCAGTAGGGGGAGAGGACCCCCTCCCGAGCTTTCACATCACCCCCAACCACCCACCCACGCATATCCAGGTTGCATGCAAAACGCATCCTGCACCTCCTGCCTCTGGCCAGCAGAGGGAGCTCTGAGCCAGGGAGCCCCTCTGTGTTTGGGGGCCCCCAACTCCCGTTCTCTGCAAGTAGTGGCAGCGTGGGGTGTGTGCGCGTGTGTGTGCGTTCGTGCGAGTGTGTGTGTGAGGAGTGGGGTGCAAGCAGGCAAAGGGGGGACCCCGGGAGGTACCTGAGCACCAGCTGCAGCATGACGTCTTCACAGTGGAGGCTGAGCAGAGTCCGGAAGAGGCTGAGCGACACCATGCAGAGCTATGGCGGGGGGGGGAGAGAAGGGGAGGGAAACATAAGGGGCTGCCGGGACACCCACACACACTGCCTGGAGCCAGTTTTCCACGGAGAGAGGGTGTGGGTCCCTCTCCCTCTGCTGCCCCCCACTACAGTTGCTCCAGCCCTGCTACCTTTGGATGACTTTGATGCAATAGAAAGGGAAAGGGGGGCAGGTGGATCAAAGAAGAACCTAAAGAGAACTGATGGATTTCTGCAGGAACGTTTGTGGCGTCCACACCGCTCTGGGATGAAATCCACAAGACACGAACCAGCATGCCTTAAAGGTGCTCCTAGATTCCACCTCCCCAACACCCCTTCCCCTTTCTCCCCTGCTTCTGCTGTCACAGACAGCAGCCCCTTCTGTAAAATAAGGGACCTTAGGTCCAAAATGGCCAAACGCAGGCACCCCAAAAGCATCCCCAAAGGACGGCCACCTGCCCCTGATCCAGTAGAGAGTCTCTAGGTGGGGGAGAGAGCACGCAAGTATGGCTCTCTTGAGAGTCAGACGAGGGTCCCCACCCCACAAGCTCGGAGCCAATCCCCTCCACCCCACCGGCCCCCGCTGGCACCCTCCTGAGTCCTCACCCGGGAGTTGCTGGCGATGCGCCCAACCAGTGTGTCAAGGATGGTGCTGTTGTCGTGGCGATGGAGGAGGAGGAAGCGGAGGAAGGTCTTGAGGAGGGGGGTCTCGCTGATGCTGCGCAGGAAGAGGTCCAGGTAGGCTGTGCTGGCGATCATCTCTTCGATGGAGGTCTGGCCGAGGGGAGAGGAGGAGGAGCAGGGATGCTCAGTGGGGGATGCCTAGCCAAACCACCCCCTCCCACAGTAGGGCTCTCCCCATCCCCTGGAGCAGAGAGGGAAACTGTCAGGAACTGAATTCACACCCACAAATACAACAGTGCAAATACACTATTTATTAGGAGCGTGAGACATAGTACAGGACTTCAGTGAGTGAACTGAAGGCAATTAGCAAAATTCAAAACATTAAGGCAAAGAATTTCTCATCCTGCCTGCAGGAGACCTTGGAGTTCTGGTTTAGCCTGGCTGCGCTTATCACTACATTCCTAGCTTTGTTTATCTAACAGTCTCTGGTTCTCATACCTTTTTACAAGCAAGCTGCTACTTAGCTCCTACTACGTGTCTCATAACTAAAATACGGAGGGCTATCCGATTTCATTTTTGGCGATTTCACTTTTGCATACGTACAAATAAAAGATTTCTCAAGTTTTCTCCCCACTGAGAGTTTGAAGCATTTGTGCATTTTTGTTTTTCCCAATTTCTTTCCATGTCAGGACTGTTTCTTCGAAACCAACAGAAAAGTGAGGAAGGGGATGTATAAAAACCAACGCTGTCTGTGGAAAATGAAAATACCTTTTGCACAACCCCCCGTGTAGGCATTTATTTACTCCTTTATTTACTTATTTAGGCAAGAAGTCCTGAATGTGACCCATCCCACAGCAGCAGCTGGCCTCCTGATCCTGATGGGCTGAGCCCCCCTCTCATCTTGGACAAGAAGGCACACTGGCGTTCCTCTCACCTCTGCCCACGCAGCCCTCTGAGGAGCCAGCCGTGGCTGTGCCAAGGGCTCCTGCCATGCCCGGCCCAGGGCGTGACCCAGCAGCCAGCCTGCCTGTCTCAGCTCTGCCCGCCCTAGCCCTGGCAGGTGGGGGCTACCTGGGCCTTCAATGGCCATCAGCTGGCCAGCCAGAGCTGGAGACAGCCCGGCAAATCCTGTCCTTCCTTTCACCCCCCCCCATGTCAAAACTTCAGAGGCCTGAAGGGGGGTTCAGCTACAGGAACAGGCAACCCAACAGCCCTCCAGATTCTTATGGCCTGACAATGGGCTTTGCGGGTGTTAAGAAAAGTGAATATATGACAATATTAAAAGGTGGTGCAGGTAGGAATGCCTCCTCATCCCTGAGGAAAAGTCAAGCGTGGGCAGAAGGCTTCCTTTGCGTTAAGCCCCCTACTCCAAGCTCTGCAGA
Source organism: Ctenosaura bakeri (assembly GCA_948474755.1). NCBI lineage: Eukaryota > Metazoa > Chordata > Lepidosauria > Squamata > Iguanidae > Ctenosaura > Ctenosaura bakeri. Next base: position 79,256 of record CAOLHI010005676.1, read on the forward strand.
ATCCCAAGAGGGAGGGAGGGAGGGAGGGAGGGAGGGGCAGGCCACCACCTCTCCCCCCTCCTCCCAACAAGGGACCAGCCTTAGATGAGGGACCTCCCCCTCCCCCTGAACAATGAGCTGGATCTTACCTTGTGCAAAGCTGGGCCCATGACCGGCACCAGGAACCCATTGTGGATGTAATCGACCAGCTGCTTCTGGACCAGAGGGTGGGCCACCTGGCGGGAGGGACACAGGAACGGAGAGAGGAAATATCAGAACCAGACATCCCACCAGCCAGGAAGCCCAGCTGCCTTTGGGGAGTGGCGCTGCGGATCCAGCCCACTCCCCTGCCGCCCCAAGAGGGAGGGGGACAGCCCTGGAAACCTTGCTAAAACCCACCCCTCTGGAGCTGCCACCATCTCCACTGGTGCCGCTGCCACCAAGCCCCCCAATCTCAGCTCCAACTTCTCCAAGGGCTTTGGGGTTCTAGCAGGAAGTCAAGTGTAAAGCCAGCCCCTGGCCAGTCCCCAGGCATGACTGGTGGCCCCAGGGCCAGGGAGTCTTCCTGAGAAAGTTCTGGCACCATCATGCTCCTGCTGCCCCCTCCCAACCTGTTCCTCTTTCTGCCCCAGTGGAGAGGGAACAGACAGTTTGGAGCATGACACTGAGCCAGCAACTGAGCCCCTGGCATCCCCCCACCACCAGAAGCCCACCAGCTGAGGACCCTCCCTGGCCACCCCACCTGGATGACGGCATTGCAGAACTCCAGTGAGTTCATGAAGAGGACCAGTGAGGGGACCCCAATCCAGTCCTCCCGGCGTAAAAAGTGCCAGTCGTCCCCCCGGACCTCCAGCTTCCGGGGCAGCGAGGAGTAGAGAGCACTCAGGCCTGTAGCCAGGACCTAGGGGTGGGGTCAGAAAGGCAGCTGTGAGAAGGGGGCCACAACACCAGACCCTGAGCAGGGATGAATGGGGAAGCCATGGATGGAGGGTGAGAAAGTCGAGGGCCAGGGGGAGCACCCGGGGAACACAGACACTAGCAGGGCAGCAACCACAGTCTCCCAAAGGCTGGGATTGGAGCCCTCTGGGTGTCAAGAAGGTTCTTGTGGTGCCCCCTCCACATTCCATGCAGTCCCAGTGGGCAAGATTGGGCTCTTGCCCCCCACAAGGGGCTACACCACTCTCAGGGCACCAGGGTCAGGATGCCAGGAAGCAAACGGGCACTCTCGCAGGGCACCTGCCTGCCTGCCTGCCTGCCTACCCACCCATCCTCTCTCCCCCCAGGTCTCCCTGCCCCCTCGTATATCTCTTGGCGCCCATGCGGCCTCCCTGGCCCCCTCCTTACCGGGCAGAAGTAGGAGCTGTCAGCAATGTAGCGGGCGACGGTGTGGCTGCCGGCAGAGACGGCCATGAGCAGGAGAAGGGCATCGCGTGCCTGCTGGCCCACCACCCCTTCGTGGTGGATGAAGGGGACGAGGAGGGAGAAGACCAGGAGATTGGGGGGGCCCTGCTCCGAGGGGCCCTGGAAGAAGAGGTCCAGGAGGGCTGGCTCCCTGGCCACTGAGACACAGAGCTGGTTGAGGAGCAGCACCAGGTTGCTCTCAAGGAGCGGGGAGGCCGGCCCGGCACAGAGGCCCAGCAGGCGAAGGAGTGGGGCCAGAATGGGCTTGTGGGGCAGCAGGGGCTGGTGGGCCTGGCTGATCAGCATCTCAAAGAGCTTCAGGAGTTCCACCTTCCGCTCCTCGGGGACCTCCCTCTGGAGGTGCCAGCCCACCAGACGCTCTAGCACCCCCTCGGAGACCACCAGCTCCAGGATGGGGCCCATGCCCGGGCCCTCCCCCCGGGGCCGCTCCTCCGTCAGCAGCGTCATCATCTGGTAGGTGTTGTTGCGCACAGCACTCAGGTCGTCTGCCGCCCCACCACTGCTGCCCCCCGGGGCTCCTCGTGAGGAGGAAGAGGAGGAGGAGGAGGAGGGGGCCCGCTTCTCCAGGATCCGCAACACCTGCAGAGAGGGATGGAGGGAGGGAGTGGGCAGCAGTAGCAGTGGGGAGGGGGCTGGACAAACACCCTCTCCCCGGCCTACCCCCACTCCCCTCAGTACAGGGATCAACAGGAGAAAGAGCCCCCTCCCATCAGGTCTGGGCCCAGCACCCTGCCCCCATCAAGGAGAGTTGGCAGCACCCAGGGGTCCTGGGGAGCAGGCCCTGGCTCCCCAAAGCCACAGGGCAGTA
>CAOLHI010005677.1:0-59155 GCA_948474755.1 Ctenosaura bakeri
ATGCTGGAACCTGAACCACAATTTTCAAGCTCTAAATCAGGGGAAGACAACTGATGCTTTTCAGGTGTTTCTGGCCTACAACTTTTGTCAGACCTGGCCAGCACAGTCAATGCCAAGAGACTATGAGTACTGAAGTCGAAAAATATCTTGTCCATCTCTGCTCAAAATCAGCTAGTTTTCTTTGCCATTGAAGTAATTAATTTTGAACTTGTTCTGAATTCCAAAATTTCCCTGCTCCAAAGAAGGCACTTGAGGTTTTTGTCAGTAGAACCACCGTAATAATTAAAATCTATTTCAAGTACTAACCTTGATGTGACTGCAGTGAACACAATCATACAGAAAGAGATCAGTGTAGGGTCCAGTTTCAATTGCCAAAATCAGGAGAATCATATATTTGAAAGGAACACTGAGGGACATCTAGGCAAACTTCCTGCTAGTAATAGAATAAAGAGAAAGAAACTTCCCCTAAGTTTTTACTTCCCTGTGTGCTCCTATGAAACAATACACATGGTAGACTTTCTCACGTCACACAGGCTTTTGCTTAGGAGTCAGACTAAATGCGCCAAACAGCTACTGGGCAGCAGCTAAAGTGGAGGGTAACAAAAGTAAAGGATCTCTCAAAGATAATGGCAGTGGCACCATAGCTAACACTTGTTAGTATTGTGCAAAAAGAGGCATGGTAAACCCCTTTTGACTATCTTTTACCATGAAAATCCTATGATGAGACAATCCAAAATGAAATGAGAGATAGTGCTAGAAGATGAAACTCCCAGAGCAGACAGAACTCAACAAGTTACCATGGAACTACTAATAAGTAGTGTTGTGCCTAATGACAACACTGGACTCAAACCAAAAGGACACTCAGCTGCTGATGTACTCAGAGGTGAAAGGAATGACCAAAGCTGCACAACATATATTACAGAAACATGGAATGTGAGAAGCATGAATCAGGGGAAGCTAGACATAGTAAAACAAGGAATGGAACATATAAACATTGCAATACTTGGGGTGTGTGAGCTAAAGTGGATAGGAACAGGCCATTTTGAATCAGACAATTACACAGTTTTACTTAGGAAATGACAATCTTAAGAAATGAGGTGGCATTAACAGTGAGGAGAGATGTAGCAAAAGGATATAACGCAAAGTCTGGCTGAATAATATCAATAAGACTTCAGAGAAAACCCCTTCAATATAACTATAACCCAAGTTTATGTTCCAACTACAGAGGCAGAAGAAAAAGAAATTGAAAGAGTCTATGCTGGAATCCAGGAGAAACTGATCATACACAACCTTAAGGCAGACAATGAAGACACTGAAATAGTTCAAAATTTTCCATACTCTGGGACAGTCATTAAGTGGAATGGCGACTACAACCAAGAAATTAGAAGAAGACTAGGACTTGCTATGCAGGAACTAGAGAAGATCCTGACATGTAAAGATATATCATTGAATACCACAGTTATGATTGTCCATGCCTTCATATTTCCAATTTCTATGTATGGCTGTGAAAGTTGGTCAGTGAAGAAAGCTGACAGAAGAAAATCAACTCAAATGTGGTGCTGGAGGAGATTTCTACAGATACAGTGGACTGCTAAAAAGACAAATGAGTGGGTCCTAGAGCAAATCAAGCCTGAACTCTTCCTAGAAGCCAAGATGACTAAACTGAGACTGTTGTACTTTGGACACATCATGAGAAGACATGACTCACTAGAAAAGGCAATAATGCTTAACAAGATAGAAAGCCTCAGATGAACTCAAGTCAAGGAAACCACAGCCCTGAATCTGCAAAATCTGAGCAGGGCAGTTGATGGGAGGGTGACCTGGAGGTCTCCCATTCACAGGCCTGCCATAAGTCAACTTGATGGCAGTTAACAACAAAGCCCTCTCTCTGTTCAAGCACTTTTCCTGCAGCCAGGATTACAGAAATTCAGCTGAGAACAAAAGCTCTCAGACAGAGCAAGTTGCAGAAAGTGGTCCTCACATGAGCCCCTTTTGCTGTTTTCAGGCACTCGGACACCCATCTCTCCTCTTTGTTGTGTATAATTGCAATGGTTACATGTTTAAACATACAGTGTGTCCTCTATATATGCAGGAGTTCCATTCCAGGAACCCCCATGTAAAACAAAAAAAGGGAATGCTTGCATACATTGACAATAATGAATGTGACACTTTGCACAACCTTAAATTTGTGTATGTTAAGGTCATACCACAAGAGAGCATACTGTACACAACTGGTGTCATGTCTGTTTTCTCTCCCATATTTTTCAAATGGGACTTCAATGACAAAATTCTAATACAGAATTGGAATACCCACCCGCCCAGATGTAAACAACATTTCTGATTCTGAAGTCCTCAGTGTCCTAGCTTGGTCTGCGCTGGCAGCCAGGAGAAGCTGATAACAAACAGAGGTCAGAAACTCAGCAGTAACTTAAATGGTCAGTTTACTGAAGAAAGGAAACAGCTTTGCAAATGAGAAACACTAAGGGTCCCAACGATGTCCATAAATCAGGGGCAGGCAAAAATAAACACAAGTCAAAGGCAGAAACACAGGCAAGGGCAGCAAACAGAAGCATTTACAGGAGGAATGGTTAGCTGCTTGCTGACAAGGGCTAGAGGGGAAAGGCTCAGTTCTTAAAAATAGGCTCCAGGGTCAGCACAGCTGGTGCCTGATTAATTGGTGCTTGGCATAAATTCACTGGAAGCAACGCAGGAGACCCTTTTGGTGTGTACGCTGGGTGAAGGTAGGTGCGGCTAGATCATTTTCTGTGTCAGAGCGAGCAGGGTTACCTGCTGGGGCTGACACTTCTGTCCCTGGAGTAGGTGATAGTACTGTCTGCTCTGCAGGTTCTGCTGCCTCAGAGCCTGAGTCTGAGTCTAGGTCCTGGAAGCCAGTGACACCCAGATTATTCCAGTATAATAGGAAAGTAGTCTTACACTGCTGGCACTACTTTCAAAGTATTTCATTCTTTCAAGGCTATGGATATTTTCTAAGCTGTTTTTAAGCTGTTGTATGCAAATCTGTCTAAAACTAAGTGACATACTTTAGCTTTGATCCCAGAACCAAGGATAGCATTTTACTTCTGTAAAATGATCATGAAATCCTATTATTTTATTTCTATCACCTACAGAGTATTTCCATAGAAATATTTAACATACTGATACTGAGAACATTACTTCAAGTACACCATACCAGTGCAACTTGTGGGGATACAGGGGGTGAAAAAGGGGCCCTATTCACTGCACAACTGCCCATCCAATGTCAGGTGCTATTTCTATGGTTTCAATCCTTTCAGTGTTGTTTTGATTACAAAGCAAGGCATGTATTTTGAGCTAAATCCAGTAACTAGGAATTGCAACACAAATTTCTTCTTCTCTTTTCCTTTGCATTATCTCAAACCCTTTTCCATAGCGCTTTCCACTGTCCGGAGATTATTCTGGGGATGCACCATGGGATCATCTCCTTTTGCTTCTGCAAGATTTCAGTGGTCCACCTGCAGAAGGGCTATGTTTGAACTATCCCCTTCATTCCTAATTCAGAAACAGTGATTTTAGCAGCTATTTGGGATATCTAAATTTCCATTTTTTCAGTATCACAGAAAACATGTGTAATTTAATGCTTTGCAACTAAATTATTTGGCTTCACAATATAGTTTATGCAGGTTATAAACTGGCTCCCATCTTTTTAAAAAAAATAGTTCCGGGTTCTAAAAATCTTTTGAATAAATTACTAGTGTGAGCTCAAAATGTCATTAAAATTAGTCAGCTTGTCTCCATGGTCCAAACAGCCCCCAAACAGTGAAATATTTTGAATCTTTTAGAGTTTCAATCAACAATGTAAATAGAATTTAATTCAACTGAAATGTGAAAAGCCATATCACACCCATACAGAATTAACTATTAACACGACTTTTACATTCACGCGCTAAAACTGAGTTAGAAGTAACCGCAGCAATACATTATTCCTACTGACACAGCAGTTACAATATTTCAAATAATCAAAGCATTTATACAATTGGTGTACAAGCATTCAAAATCAAATGAGTGGTTCTCGAGCCAGAAAGCAAGGCCGCAACCGGCCCTCCTGAGGAGGCGGGGAGTTTGAGAAGGAGACTTGGGAGCGGGGTCGTCCTCTAAGCTCCCCGAGCCCGGTCGCCAGGCTGGCTTCCTCACACAGCAATTCTCCAGTAAACAATAAAAGTCCTGTTGCTGAAAGATCCCAAAGAGAGTGAAAATGGACCAGATCCATACATAAAAGAGTTGGATTCACATGGTCTTGAAGCAACGTTGATTCCAGTTTTAGTTTTCGAATTTATTTCTCTTCAATCTTTCTTTGAAAAACTTTCTTGTCCTGAACAATATTGTGGCCTAATTTTTACAAGTCCGAAAGCAGTGGAAGCTGTCAAGTTATGCTTGGGGGATAATTCTAAAAAAGAAGTTTGGAAAAATTATCTGAGAGAAAAATGGAACACCAAATCAGTTTACGTGGTGGGAAAAGCTACAGTTGGACTGGTAGCTGAATTGGGCCTCACACTACAAAGAGAAAACTGTGGGAATGCTGAAAAACTATCTGGATACATTTGTTCCTGAGAATCACCCAGTTCTTTGCCTCTGCATTTTCCATGTGGTGCTCTCAAAAGGGAAACACTTCCAACAATACTCCAGAAAAAAGGTATTGCACTGGAAGGCCTCACCGTTTATCAAACAACTCAACATCCTGAACTTCAAGAATCCTTAAGAAATTATTTCTCACAACAGGGTGTTCCTGCTAGTGTCACCTTTTTCAGTCCTTCAGGTGTCAAGTATTGCCTGAAGCAGATTCTCAAGTTATCTGGTGATTTCATTCCCCAAATTAAGTTTGCTGCTATAGGTCCAACAACTGCTGAAGCTCTGGAAACTGAAGGAATTACAGTGAGCTGTACTGCCATCACCCTACTCCACAGAATCTCGCTGCAGGGATTAGAAGAAGTCTCCAGCTTGACAGCTGCTAGCACATTTTGAAGTCCACTGGAAAAATATGTCCTTTACTGTATAGATATACCTAGCACTCATGTCAGTTAGAAGTCATGTTCACTTAATTCTTTGTACACCTTCGTATTGTTTTAATAGTAGTGATGAATACAAGTCTTGGTTCTTAAGACTGGCTCTATAAGCAGTTACCTTACTTATGTATTGTACCCTAATAAATGTGAAGTCTAGTACTATTCAGTTTGTAAAACAGTGATAAATAAACTTTGTAAACACTGAAGCCTTTTAATTAAGCTTTATATTTAACTTTATGTTTAATGTATTTTTTCAAATAGTCCAGTTGTTACACCTATACAATCTTCAGAAATGTAGACTTGTAGACATCCATTGATATAATCTGAGCTGTTTTGCAATGGCTCCAGCTTTTTCAGTCATGCAGCATTCTGTTATTATTGATAAGCAGAAAACAGACACGAAGTCATTTTGCTGTTGAATGAGTAGACTGGTTTGGATTTAGTCCCACACTGTTGTTATGAGTGCCTTGTCTATCAAATAGCTCAATGTACAAAACAGTTATGTTGCTCTGACTACAATCATGTTTTTGCATTTTCTTGAGCAAAAGGAAAAAAAAATATAGACTGATAATTCTAATAAAAGTTATTAAAAAAACCCCAAAAATCAAATGGGTATATAAGCTTGTACAAATACACTTTTTGTATTGATTAACAATTAATTTCCAGAATCAATAATGCCTGAGCCTGTAAAAAAAAAAAAAATGGTAATGGTTGTTCTCAGAAGAAATCCTTGTCTTCAAGTAATCTCCACTCCAACCTTGCCATAAGCTCACTACAAAACACAGTGGCCCCTCCACTTTCACAAGGGTTTGAGGTGCACAACATTTGTGTCCATGGAAAAACCATGAATAACTCCCCACCTTCACTCCCCTTCCCTTTTTCTTCTGGTGCTCCCCCATCTCATTCCCATGCCTTTTGCCCTGGCACGTGTTCTCCACACCCAGGCAAAAGGAAAGGGAATGGTGGGGAGGCACACATGCACCCCTCCCCATTTGTTTGCCTTTTGCCGGGTGCACCCTCCTGCCTTCTCCACACTCAGGCAAAAGGCAGGGGAATCGCAAGAAGAAAATTTGGGGGGAGAACATGCACACACCTTGCGAATAATCAAATTTGCAAAGGTTAAATCCATGAATGTGGAAAGAGCACTGCATACCTCTCACTGATCATAATTTCTCTTTCTTTTTCTTATTTTTTTAAAAAACAGAATAAGGTAGTTATAAACTGCTAATTTTTTCATGCTCTGTTCTTAACTTACAATTTGAATCAATCTCTGATTATTCCCTTAACCATGCAAGAAATATCACAGCAAAAACAAGGTAAGGAAAGTATAGCTTCTCTGCTTTTGTCTGTAAAAACTCCAACTGTGTTTCCCAACAGCTTTAATGTTTTTATTCCGGTTACTTCTTCCATCTTTTTAAAATAACAGGTAAGATTTCTTTAATTTAATGTGGAAAGTTTACTACAGAAAATACTTACAGGAACACTAACTGCATACTGAAGTCCTTGAGGAAGTCTGTCTTGTCCCTCTATCTCATCATCATTTTTCACCGTCTCTTCGTGAACCATGAGTTCATCATGTGGGATCATTTCTTGTTGCCTAAGTTCACTTTCTTGTAGCACTTCATCGGGGGAAAGGATTTCTTGATGTGCCATAGCCCGGTCTTGAAGGGCTGCTTCCTGGCGTTCGACAGAAACTGATGACTGGTCAGATGCAGCACCCATTCCAACCATATCCCTAGATGATTGCATTTGCTCTATGCTACCACATTTAAGAAATAATCCTCCCAGTTTATCTTCAATGTTCATTCTTAAGTGCAATAACCTATGGAAAAAATAAATAAATCCAGAATTAGCAAGCTGAGCAGAGCACTGAAAAACTACCTCTAGGCCAAAGAAACATGTTCCCATCTCACTGACAGAGCTATTAAAAATACTAGGATATTTCCTAATTAAGCACAAAGTGCGCAAGTTAACATGTGACACTCTATTAGAAAAGTCTCAATTCAAGATATTTGCATGTCTCTTCCTAAGGAGATCCTTAACAAGCCACAAAGCTAAAAAAAATCTGTACTCACACTCCTCAAGACATATTGATTATTAGGAATATTTCAGAATGGAATATTACTGTACATGAAAGTTAAAACTGGGGGCATATGTTTTACCTTAGTCTCTTAATCATTCCAATACAAAGTAAATCAAACCACATCAAAAGCAGAATGCTGAGGTGTCAGAATTCTGCTACCTCTTTGGCCTAGGACTGGGGATACTTCCAGTCTTGAATGTACATAGACTTGAATGTACATAGATTTGAATGTACATAACATAAAGTTTAATTTGCTGGTACAGGTTGAATATCCCTTATTCAAAACTCCTGGGACCAGAAGTGTTTTGTATTTTGGATTTTTTGAGATTTTTAAATCCTGTATTTGCATATGCGTAAAATACACTACTGTATGAAAGAGCTCTCAGGAGCTTGTGAACGAATGAACAGGAATACCACAGCCACTGCTTTGCTCCAAGTACTACATTTGGATCCTTGCCATTTCTCAGATCCTCATATCTCTCTCCAGATTGTGTCTCTCTCCAGCTTTGCATCTTGTTCATTTACTACTTGTGTTCTGTATGGTATGCGAGGCTAGAGACAGACTGAGGAGCTGAGAGACCAAGAAGCAGGAGCACTGCCACCTCAAATGCAGAAATGAATGGCTGGTGACAAAACATTTCAGGTTTTGGAGGTTTTCAGATTTCAAATTTCTGGATAAGGGATACTCAACATGCATATAATATCTATAAACACCTTTCATAAATACATCCTTCTAGGTAATGTGTAAATTCCTATTTCACCTTTTTAAAATAAATTTTTGTTGATATGTCTATAAAAACTCTTGATGTCACAAACACACCATTGAAATAGTCTTACGTTAACTGCACTTAGTTCATTAAAATCAGCGGGTGTTCAGTTAAGCCATGACAAACTTTTCACATTGGTTTCAATGGGACATGGGTGAAGCTTACTCAAATTAGATCTGACCCTATTTGGGGGGGGGGTATAAGAAAATGAAGAAAAACAGAATTACTGTTTTGAGAAACAGAAAACTCCCAAGGGTGTCCATAACTAATTGTGTCTGTATCCCAACTGCTTTTTAAAAAAATATTTAAACCCATACATGTCTAGTTAGGTTCACTGATTCACATTCACTAAAGGGTGCAAATACTGTTGGGGACGCTAGATTTCTGAATTTTGGTACACGTATTTGGATAGAATACCACCAATGAATACTAGATGTAGGCTACATTTCAGTGAAAGGAACAGGCAAGACCACCTCAGAGAATTCCTTGTCTAGAAAACTTCATGAAATTCATGGAGGTTGCCACAAGTTGACAGGTGATTTGAAGGCACGTATGCACACATAAATGCACATTTTCAAGGCATATAAAAGAGTTAAAGCCAAAGATTTTATTTTCATATATCCATCCCTCAATTGTTACCTCCAAAAGTTTATAGTATCAAGAAAGTGAAAATTTAATATATGTGGCATATAAATCCAGACTACTGGAAAAGTCTGGAGAATAAACGCTATCACAGCATTCCAGGTGAAATTACCTAATTTTTTTTTAACATTGCACAGATTTGAAATAATATGAAATGTTTGATTTTAGGCTAAATTTCACATGGTTTAGTCACCTCTAAGAGCTATCTTGTTCAGAATCAATTAGTGATCTGGGAATGGCTCTTAAAAAATTAAGTGGCACTTTTTCCTGTAACATCCGGACACTCAAAACTGTGGGGCAGACACAGCCCAAGAGATTGCCTGATTAAAAGTCTGGGGAGGGGTCAACTTTCACCTCTCTCATTCAAAAAGGATATGAAACTTTACCTAACAATAGAAGGCAGTACTCCAAACAAACCCACAGGAGCAATGGAATGATGGGCTGTGAGAGTTCTACTGTATCTTTGCATAGCTGAATCTGTGGGTAGGACTCCTAAAGTGGCCAGAAAGTACTTAAGGCTGGAAATGACACACTTAAGAGAAATAGATACAGAGGAGGAAAGAGGTGTGACAGGAAACAGGAACAGATGCTAGGAATTTTAGATGCATAGTGGAAAATCTCACAAATGACCTAAGCATTTCCAAAAAAACAAGAGTAATGAGCTTTCTACAGGAAGAAAGTGAACAGCCAAGTAGCTCTGGAGGTGAACAAGTAGGCAGCAGGTGAAGAAGTTAAAAAAAGGAGGGTCATTGGTAAGTGCCCAGATCCTGCATTTCATATATTGCTGTGTGTCTTAAAGTCATTTCCAACTAATGGCAAGCCTATGGCAAGCCTATCATGGGGTTTTCCTGGCAGTGGGGTTGCCTTTGCTTCCTTCTGAGGCTGAGAAAGTGTGACTTGCCTAAGGTCACCCAGTGGTTTCCATGGCCAAGCGGGGATTTGAACTCTGGTCTTCAGAATCAGAGTCCAATGTTCAAACCACTACACCACACTGAAGTCTCCAGAATAAAGAAAATATGAACTGGAGAATGCATTTCATATACAGTGGCCTTCTGTATCTGCTAGGGTTTGGTTCCAGGACTCCCTGTGGATGCTCAAGTCCCATTATGTACAGCGGTGTAGCAAAATGGAGTCCATTGTATAAAACCGCAAAATCAAAGTCTGCTTTTAGGATTTTTAAAAAATATTTTCCAGCTCCGGTTGGTAGACTCTGTGGATACAGAATCCAGCTGTATTGACTTGAAATTATTACAGGAAGCTCTTGCTGCAGGTCTTCAACGAAAAGAGTAAAATAATCCTTTATTAATCTCAGTTTGTCCTTTCCTCCATTACTCCTCCACTTAAATTCTCCATCTCTACTCTGTTTTCTTTCTCATTACTATTTCCATCCATGACTTCTCTTCTATTCTTGCTGCCATAGGCAGGCTACAGTTGATGGAACTGCATCATTATATTGGTACAAGGGATGGGCTCCCTCATCTTTTCACTTTTCTCCTGTTGAAACTAAAGCAAAAAGGAGGCACTTGAACTAACTAAAAAAAAGTTTCCTACATCAAAGTCTAGATAATGCACTACAGCAACAGCATAAAAAAATTCAAATGGTTTATATTTTTAAAAGAAAATACTAGACTCTTAAAAGATTAGAAAATTATGCTTAAGGCACAAGTGACAAGATAAGGCACTGTATATTAACAAGATCATTAGTTCTTATTGTCACTACTTTTTAACAGATAACAGATTTGGTGTGGTCACAAAAGCATCAGATTCCATCTGATCTTGGAAGCTAAGCAGGATCAACCCTGGTTAGTACATGGTTGGGAAGCTCCCAGGGAACACCAAATGCTGTAGACTTTATTTCAGAGGAAGGAAGTGGCAAAAACACCTCTAAGTATTCCTTGCCCAAGCAAGTCCAATTAAATTCATGGGGTCACCAAAAGTTGATGGGTGACTTGACAGAGAGAGAAAGAGAGACCTGTCAATAAAATGTGCTACTGATTTAAACCCTCATCTATTCCATTCTCATTAACCTAGTCAGAAACTTGGTAAAGCTTAGAAAGTGATCCCTCAAAATATATCTGACAGTGCTGCATCTGTTGACACTGTCTATGCGTAAACAGGCCATCCAAGATGACAGTGAGTACTGACCAACACCTTTTAGTGGCTCCTCACATGGTAGATGCAAGGAAACAGTAACTATATCTCCTTAGTACATTTTTACTGGTGCTCTTGCAAACTCAGGTGTACTTCAGGTTTAGAAATATATTGTGACAACAATCAATTAAAAAAAACTGAATTTGTTTATAGCAGGATTGATGCGCTCCAGATGTTTTGGAGTACAAGTTCCATAATCCCTGACTCCTGGCTATGCCAAAATCCAAAACATCTCAAGGGCAGCAGCTTACCAAACTCTCATACAGTCAACAATTTAATATATATGTATTGAAAGCTAAAGAGTATCAAAGTTATTTCTAACAAAACCATATGCAAATTATTTGAATAAGGAGAACAGCTTCATTTAAAGAAATATTTTGTTGAACCATCAAAAATGACAAGGCTGTCTTGGATCAGCTTGAAACTGCAGTGCATCTGCAAAGAAAAGTCTTTCCAAAACAAGATGACCCTTGACAGAATAGCTGATATTATACACCATGTACCAGCAGCTCTGGTAAGTTAATATGCTCCTCAGAACAAAATAGCAACGCTTAAAAGCAGACTTTTTCTTAATTCTCAAAAACTATATTCTGCCTTCTTGAGTAATCCTACCATTAAACGTACAATGACAATTGCTTTATTATGTACACACAAATATTGATCCAACAACTTTTCCCAAATTCCTTACATCCTGTCTGCCTCTCTCACACATGCATACAACAGTAAGATAATTTTAAACTATCAAACAGCACTTCCAGCAAGCGCTTCTGGACCCAAAAGTTAATTCAATGTATTTCTTACGTGTGTGTGTGTGTATTAGAGTGACTATCATATATTAAAATACAACCTCAAGAAGTCTTCCCCCTTCTTCAGTGGGTTTGAATAATGTTACTGAGCCATATCACCTTACTGTTATATTTTAATATTTCTGTTTCATCAGTTGCTCTAATAGAGATATTGAACAGCAAAACACATTTACAAAAACTGTGACCTGGATCCAGGAAAAAAGCATGCAGAAGAGAACTGTCATGAGTTCCCCCCATCCATATTCTCCCAGCAGCTCCTCCCCTCAAATCTTGACAGACCGGACCTGAGGGTTGGGCAACCCTGCAAACTGTATAAGCTGTAGAAAAGAAGGCTGAGGTGGAAAAGTTGAATCCCTGGAATTTGGTCAGAGGTAATCATGAAGCAGAGCAAAGTAGCTTTCTCCTCTCTTTGCAGAAGTACTGAAGCAGCTGCCTGCAAGCTGACCCACGTCCTTGCATAATTTCAAGCTGTGCTACTCTTATGTACTCTACTGAAACACATAAGAGCAAGTTGCAATCTCCCTCACGCTGTTTTTACAACCATATGAGTAACAAAAATATCAAAACAATGAGATCGAAGTCAACCTTCTAGAGATCTGAGTTCCTAATATTCACTGAAAGCATTTCAGCTCATTATAACAGAAAAACAAATGTATATTTATACATAAACATACACACACGTGTATACGTGTGTGTGTGTGTGTATAAATTAGACAGGCATACAGTTTAATCTACAGGGTTGTATATAATGGTGTCTACTACTCCCAACAGAAGGTTATCTAACATAAGAATTATCTTCCGTCTCTGCTTCAAAGGAAGGTTTCTTTTCAGCAAGCAATGGGTACCAGCTATAAATTTTGGGCTATGCTGGCTACTTTATTGCATCTGCCAGTTGTTATCAATTGTCAGTGCTTACTTTCAAGAATAGGGGGGGGAATACATCAGAGGAATATACTCTCACATAGTCAATTAAGAGTACTAACAAGCCAAAGAAAATCTGTTAATCTTGATTCAACCTAGGCAAAGAGGTAACAAGCAACAGGTTATGCTGGAGGGAAAGATAGGAGCCAGAACTGCCAATTCCAATCCTATAAAAACAGGATTTATATCAAGGTCTATGTACGTCCCTTCAAGTTACCTGTTGAATTACTGACACCCTATGAAGTTCAGAATAGGAATACTCAAGAGGTGGTTTTGCCAATTCCTTCCTCTGAAATATAGCCTACAACACCTGTTATTCATTGGCAGTCTCTCATCCGAGCACTAATCACGACTGACTCTGCCTAGATTCCAAGATCAGATAGGACCTGATTGATGCCTTTAGGGAACTTAGGCAGGGTAGCCAACTTCTACTGGACAGCAGTTAAGTTTTCTGGCCCTGAGACTGCCCAACATATGGAAAAAAGCAGTTGTGATAAGAAGCCAAATCTACTTCTGCTGCATCTGATTTTTTTCTTCAAATTTTTGCCCTAATGTCCTCATGCCACGAGGCCCTCACTTTCTTAAAACCAAGAGGGGTCTTTTGAAAATTAAAATTTAAGTAGAAGTCAACTTCAGATCCACTGTTTAGAAAAAGACCCCTTGAAGGACTGGAATGGCACTGGGGGCAAAAAGACACTCCAGGGGACATGGGAAGGCCATTTTGGGAATTTTGGGGGAGACCCTGGGTGACTAAAAATGACCTGGGAAGACACAGTCAACCTGTATGACATACGTTGTCCAATCCTGCATAGAAGTATGATCTAATGAAAGGCAAATATATAACTGCCATTATCTTATTATCTTATGTACAGTAACTTACTATATAAACACACACGGCATTGTATGTTTCTTCTAAAGACTAGGGACCTCTCTTGTTTGGAATGAGCTCTGACACGGGAAGAAGTTGAACAGCATTACAGAGATCACAGAAAATCAAGTGAAGACACTGGTCATGCTGGCTGAAAGTGCTGGAAGATGGTGTCCAATATCAGGAAGAGAGCTCAAGGTTCTCCATCAAATGAGTGGTTCTCCATCAAATGAGTTGTGTGATTGGCAGTGAATGAGCTGATGAAAAGCATTATTTTAACCCAGTGGTTCCTTACCACTGGGTCTGGGGACCCCCTGGATCCACAGAGCCCTCACAGGGGGTCCACAAAGTCCTGTTGTTGGACACCAGCAGCTATGGTAGCAATAGAGACTTGCCCAGAGTCACCCAGTGTTTGAGCAGGGATTTGAATCTGAATCTCCAGAAGCCTTAAATAAATAAATAAATAAATATTTGGATACTTAAATATAAATTTAAATAGTTAAATCTTGAGTTAAGTCTTCGGGGCTCCTGACAACAAATTATATTTACAGGGGCCCCTGGTAGAGAAAAGGTTTAGAACACTGTTTTAACCTATTTATACAGGTGATAATAATCAATTCTTTCATTTGCAGTTCACCTTTCTAAATATTAGGATGAATGCTACCACTTAATAAAAGTAGTAAGAAAAAGAATATCCATTAAATATAAAAAGCCACTGCGTAAAGTATTACCACACATGTTTTTGTATTGACTGTTTAATAATTATCCCAAGCAAAGTCTTATAGTACTTGTTCTGGCTTTAAATCCTGCAAGTCTCTTAAAAAGACTTGCAGGATTGTTTGGGGACAGCCACTTATTGTTTGGGGACAGCCACTGAGATAACCCCTATACATGCCCTCCTTTTTGAACTTGGCAGATGAGAATTATAGTTAAGAGGGCACTTCTTAAAGAATGCAACAGTTCATGAGAAACTGAGACTCTCTAAGGTACCGTGAGCCATCTGATAGTTGTTTCAGAGATATGCTATATGTAGTTCCAAGAAAAGAAAACAACGAAAGCCTAAAAGTAAAACCGCCAAACAGAGAATGATACTCTGTAGAATCCTGCTATGTAAAAGAACCAGAACCCAGTGATGACAGGGAGCTACACTCTGCTGAAGCACTAACAGCTACTTGCACAGGAAAAAAAATCCCTTTGCCTCACACAACCACTAAGCAAAGGGGAATAGAGGGGTCTCTGCAAAGTATCCACGGCATTTCTAATACTTTATTCCAGCAAGGAGGTGTCACAAAGGACTGTTCCCTTATACTTGTAAACTAATGGAACCAATCCTCCTAGCTTTGCTCCACTTGCTTTGCACTGCAAGCAACAATAGCTCTTGTGACACAAAATTATGCTATTGCCACAAGAGAACCGAACTGACCTGCTACTTTCAGAACTTCTGCTGCAGTGTTTACAACAAATGTAAAGAATGCAGCAATTTTTCTCTTCTCCATCACACAAATGAAGCACCACTTCCACAGTCCAGAAAGTTAACATCTTTCAAATTTTTGGATTCAGACACTCAGAGCTGAACAGGAGATTCTCAATATCATAGCTGGTCTTCTGAGACAGAAAGACTGGGACTCTGCAGATGTGCATCTTCTGAATCTGTAATATTTCTGACATTCTTGCTTAAACTGTAAAACTGTTAATTCCCTTTTTCATGTTTTCCTACTGAATGCAAGGCAAAAGATTCCTGCTTCTCAAGTCCCATTTTTGGCAGAAAGTTGGGGTATCAAGAACATGGAGGAAGGGAGAAGAAAGGAAGGAGGGAAGCAGGCAGGCATGGGCTGCTTCTTGAGAATTGGGGGGGGGGTAGCATTTATCCCTGTTTTTTCCATTACATCATAATGGAAAGGAAGACTACCAGTGACACAAGGGCGTTTTTTTGTTCCATGGTATATTTGATCATAGTCAGGTCAGTTGTCAGTTGATCAGAATTGTAAGCAGGGGTTCAAGATACCTCTGACAGTCCTCATAAGGCTACATAAGTAGTTGTTCCACCCTCCTTGCTCACACAAGAACCATAATATAATCACCTGGTGCGGAAGAGAAGCACACGTGCAGTGATACCAGATGCACGAGAGCAATGAAGCCACTGAATCACCTGTATAACTGCATAGGAACCAATCCCACAGACCATTATACACAACTCACTAGATCAGATACAAAAATCCAAGTAAAATCTCCACCTTGTATGTTGCTTCTTTATTTATGCAAAATTCTTCATTATCCCTGTGCAGAGTTGCAAAATGGCAGTCATAGCACAGAGGTGTTGCTTTTCTATTTGAGGTAACAATCAAGGAAAATATCAGTTAGTGCTAATGGTGATGCTAGAGAGAAGAATTCAGAAAAGTTATACATTATGTTAGCTTCTGTCAGCTGGATAAGAGCCAAAAGGCTACAGATGGAATGGATGATTTGCGTATTGTATTTATTTATGCCTGTTCTAGAGTATAATAATTTTTCTGTAGGCTCACATTCTATTTTAAAGACAACTGGGTTTCTCCCACACAGTAACTATTTACATTTTTGGTCTTTTATAAAATGGTTCTGTACAATACCTTTAAAAGAGGTAAGCAATCATTAGGAGAACTGGTTGCATTGCGCAATAAAATAATCAATCCTCAGATTATTACTTGGAATCCTAAAGGTCTCCCTTTTAAGCTGTCTTGGGCTTCTTGCTTGAGTCATCTGGAACTAGCAGTTCTTCAAGTAATTCACAATTAAAAACACACTGTGGGCTAGATTTGTTTGATTTTCAGGATGGTGATAAGATGGGATACCTTTGCCCAGATCATTTATGTTCCATCTTTTTCAATTCTCTTATTATAACTTTAAGGAGTGTTTCTGATCCCTAGCGTGTGCAATCTAAACAAAATCTTTCAAAATGCAGTCACCTACTATGGCGCAAAATTCATGTCTGTGATGACAGAACAGGGCTTTGAGTTGGGAGATGCAAAGCTAAATGCCTTATTTGATCGACTATCACTGATCTAGCCTTCAGAAGGAGAGAATATGAGAGTTTCTGCTGGACTTAATCTCCTCCCGCATTGCCATCCCCTCTTCTTGCTTGTTATGTCTTTAGATTGTAAGCCTAAAGGCAGGGAACTGTTTTTTCTGGGGTTTTTTTTTTCCTTGTAAAGCACCAAGTGCATTGATGGTGCAATATATTCATGTATAAGTCTAGAAATTTTAGGTCTAAAAATTGACCCCCAAAAAACTTGGTCGACTTATGGATGGGTCAATGTAAGTACTGTACCATAACTCTTATCCAAAAAAGGAGTTAGCTCCTTCTCTGTGTAGAGCAGTAAAAGGCAAGAGCTTAGTCCATCCCGGGAGAAACCAAAAGAAGCACCAACCCCCTCTACTCTCCACTGTGGCAGCACTTCCGGCCTTTTTGAATGCCTGGGTGGGAAAATAGTGGCTGCTGCAGCAGCTCTTCAGCGCTTCCACTTAAAGGAATGCCAAGAGAATAAGAGAGGTTGGTGCTTTCTTTACTTTCTCCCAGGACAGATTAAGCTCTCACCTTTTCCCACTCTAGTGAGAAAAGGGGATGATTCCTTTGTTGATAAGAGTTAACACTGTACCTTAACTTTTATTTTTTTAAAAAAGAACCATCCTCTTCTCTGAGTAGAGTAGCAAAAGGCCTTTTTGATTGCTGATGCAGGAAAACAGTGGCCCTGGCCACTTAGTTGGCCTCCCAAAAGTGCCCACTGGCATTTTCACCTCTCCACGGAATGACCTTTGTCTTATCCACAGGTCATATCAAAGTCCACATTTTGGCCTCCAAACCTATATTTGAATTATACATGAAATCAATCTATACATGAATATGTACAGTAAATAAATTTTAATAAATAAATTTTATATCCCCTGAAAAAGAGCTGCCTTCAAATTGCTTTAAAAGTCTTTTTTTCTACATAATTATTTTATTTTGGTTTGGAATTTTGACAGACTCAAACAGGTGGAGAATACTGTAAACATCTGTACAGGGAAAATATATGACACACTACAGAAACATCCAGCATTTGGGTACAAGTATCAGTAGAAAAGATGGTCAGTTACTTAGCTATATGAGGATGGCATCTTGTATATGTAAAGTGTTTGGTATTTCAGCAGGTTGAGAAATAGTTTATCCCATTTATAAGGCTGTTTCTAAAGAGATTGGTCAACTGCTCAAAGAGATACCTAACGGTTTACTTTGGCTTTTTTATGTCATTTGCTAACTCATTCACCAAATTAACAATTTTATTTGCAACATGAAAGGGATTCTCCCACACCATGTTGTTATTTATATTTGCTAAACACCTTGAAATTAAATTACTAAAACTAGTGTTCATTGGGTTTCAAGCAAATGTACTTGATGTTAACTAGAAGTGTTTCATTTATGCAAAATTTATAAATGGTGACAAGGTTCATACTTATTTCGTATAAAACTACATGTAGAATATTTCTTATTCAACTAGATACGTTATGATGATTAGGGTTTTCTTAAAATATTCCTATAAACATAAGGCTGAGCAACTTCCAGAGGTCTGGGCATAGCACTTGACCTCTTAGAATTGAAGAGAGTCTGATTCCCTTCTCTGAATTCTCTCCATCCCCAAACTTGGGGAGCTTTACATGGCCCACTGGAATCCAAGGGCCATAACTGGCCATTTTCCCCATTTTCAACCAACCGCCCTGATTTAAGGTCTTTTTTCCCAAAACTAGATGTAACCTGATCACCACTTTTGAAAAACCTGCTTAAAAACAGAGGATATATACAACTAGAGCAGCACTCTTTCCCCTTGCCCCCGCAAAAAACTAGAGGTGTGTTAAGGGCTTCCCATGGCCCAAAGACCACACTTTGTTCTGTCTACCATTACAGTAACTCAGGAACAAATGCTTCACAATATGTACAATGATAGATAGAACAAAGTGAAGGTGGCACAAAATTGAGCCCTGGGATGGTTTGGACCAGGCTGAAGGAAAAGGTTGGCTGAGAAGTGACAGATGGGGACAGCTCTGACTGTAAATAAGACTAGTACTGGGAGAAAAAGCCATCAAACTGAACCATCAGTGCAGCTGCCAAAGCTAAACAGAAATCCAACTGCATTTAAAAAAATGCTCACTAGTATAATTGCTGCCTCAACGAATTCAAAGAAAAAACTTTTAATAATTCAAAAAAGTGATCATGATACCATCTAAAATAAAGTTTACACATACTCTAAAACACATCTTTTGGCCAGCAATCTTAAACAGATAGAATTATTCTTGGCAAGTGGCTCAAGTGGCTCAATAATAATCTTATACATCTTAATAAATCTTATGCTGAAGTACCTAGTTCATTTTTGTAGTAATTAACTCCATCTCAATTTTAAGCAATCTTAGTCAGACAGATATTGAAACAGATAATGAATGTCATCCAGTGAAAAGTGAAATCCAGATTAAACTATAGGTATATTTCAGTTAACTAGGCCACTGACATGGGGAAGATAATGATGGAGGTCTGATCCATAAGTATGCACAGCCTGTATATTAATTAATGGTTAACCATTATTTACTGACTGATATATTTTTTTAAATGATCAGATGTTCATATTAAGAATGGATGCAGACTCAGCATAATAGCTGGTTTTAAGAGAAAGCCAACATATCTTTGATTATTCCTTTGGAAAGGGTCTAGCTGATCTCTAAGTCAGTTTAAGGATGCCTCTGTAAGAAAAAAAATGACGTCCTAGCTATGCATTTGCAAGTCCTTTTTTCTTCCTTTCACTATTCTTTTGAGATACCCAATATATTGGGAAAAGAAGAGAAAATAACAAAATTTTAGTATTTATTTTCAGTTTTCTATTATTGTATCCAGACTGTGGCATCTTATTTATTATTATGAGGATGTCACTTTATCACGATATAATCTACAGGCACAATCAGTACAGTCAAAAATGATAAGTCAACTATTTACCTAAGAACTCTCAGTACAACTCCAACTTGTTAAAACTCCTGTAATAATTAGACAAGTAACTGAACTTTCCTCCAGTCACTTAGACATAACTTGAAGAAATATACAGGGTTGGATTCCAATTTTCCTCTCCATGAACAGAAGGGCTCCTTTCATTGGTTACAGGAACTGGGATCCAGTAAAAGCTAGACCAATGAGGTGGGGTATGGGTTTTCATTAACTCCTCCTTTTGCTCGCAGATCTATCACATGTTCTTCCACAACTCATCAACATTCCAGAACAAAAATTGTTGCCTCTTTTCCACCCACAGGATCACTCAGTTCACAAAGTTCTGCTCTGCTCAATTCAGGATTCAATACGCAGAATTTATTTTAAAAAATCATTTGATATTTCAGAAGTATACCACTGTCTAATGTGTCATCTCCATGAGCCTGCCTTGTGCAAGAACACCTGCTATATATATCCGTTTCAGTCTTAAATACTCATGAACAGAACCCATTTGTGGTACACTCCCAATGGCTGAATGAAAAGAAGGTGATTCCTCCTGCAGCTCTATGTTTCCCCTCTCAAATCTGTTTTGGGAGATTAGAAATTGCTGGAGGCCCATAGGCTATTAGCCAAAGTATCTTACTTCTCTGCAAGGAAAACTGTCTGGATCCAAGCACTTCTTTCACAGATAAAACAAGCCCCTCCATTTGTGAAATGACAGCTCAGGATCCAATCTATCATATATATACTCATTTCTCCCCCATTCGGAACAGGATACGAGAAATAGCCAGCATGTGTTTCATTCAATTACAAGCAAACTAAGTTTACATGCAGAATTTGCAGTTTGTAGAAACTTACTCTAAATGAACCCTTCTTAAAATAAGTATCAAGAACACAACCCCATACAAACTGAAGAAGCCTATTTGTGAATCACTGTGTGGAGAACCACAGCTAGAGTTTTTATCTACAAGAAAATTAACATTCTCAACACACAGTTCTAAGAAGACAGCAATAGTTTTACCAAATCAACGTTGGTACTTCAACATCTATCTTGCCTGCAAAAGCAACTGGTAATTAAGACTAAAATCCAAAAATGACTATGCAAGCATAGAAGGAAAAATTTCTCAAAAAGTATATCTTACAGAAAAGAGATTATCTATAGAAATGGCAATCTCAACGGCCTCCAATTTGTTTTCTTTTTTGTAGACACTTGAGAAAAGCACGGTAGAATGCCATCCAACACAAATTTCAACTTTTATTCCACCCTAGAATACATATCAATCCACTGAATCGGACACATCACAAGACGTCCTCATAAAAACTGAGGACTTTATCTTATCTTACTCACATATTTCAGCTACAGTGTTACCAAACCTTGAAAGTGAACACACTTCAGGAAATTCCAAATCTAAAACTGGAACTTCTTACAAGCACCTCAGCTGGTTAACTGAAAGATTTGATCTCTCTTGTGCCTTACAATCCACACACATTTAGGGTGCTTCCAGATGAGGAATCCCCTCAATCATGGAATTCTATGGAGGGACAAGACAACATCACCATCAACTTGTAATCTTATGTTTTCCTACTGCTTCTTCAGTCCTTTCTTCTTACTGCCAAATATACATTAAGGAACAAAGGTAGCACAATGTCTTCTGACTGAAAGTACTCTTACTCCAACACATTGTATATGCAAGCACAATCAGAGTAAAAATGGGGTAGAGGTCCAACAGTGGTTGGCAGCACAGTGAAAGATCTTGCAATACCACATTCAGAAATTTAGAGTATGATAATATTTGTGCTGTATGTTTCTGTCCAGCCCACAGTTGCTGCTAAAAAAAGGCACATGTTTTCAAAATTTCAGTATTACTGACAAGGGTCATTTTGTGAAGATTTTCAAATTATTCCCATGTTGCCACTTTCTATGGTAATGAACTAAACAGGAATTGTACAGTCACATATTTTCAGACATGACCTGTGAACAGATAGATGGCAAAACCACTGCAAGCAAAAATTCCCTCAGAAATTCATACGTATCTCCAAATCCAATACAAGTTATCTTTGGCTTCTGATCCTTGGTTGAAATAATTCCGGGAAGGAAAACATGCTAGAAGAACCCTAACTGTTAGATCATCTTAAGCGTGTGTCTTGTTTTAATCATTCCATACCTTAGAAATATGTGCACATCCTGAGGGTTCACTAAGTCAGTTCATCTCAAGTTATCAGAGCGGCCTAGCAGCAATTTTCCTCCCAATGTTTTCCAGGGACTGGTAACATATTTGTGCCCAGTGGCTACAACTGGTTTTTTTTCCCCCTTGAAACTCACCAGAAACCAGTGCTTCTGGGACAGGCACCAATCAATGGGCCACAATGTTAAGGCTACCTTTTCTAGGACAGCTCTGCTTCTATTCTCCTATTCATGTTGAGCTTGCCATTGAACAATAAATACCCCACTGTGATCTGCACAGACACGCTCTCCTTCTGCCGAGACACTCAGTTTTAATAGAATTATATATAAATTTAAAAATACAATCTTAGCACTAAGTGAAAAGTAGACATTTAACTGGATTGTGTATTTCTCAGGTCATAATTCTATCCTGAAGAGGAATGTATCTGGAAGTAGGGAAGAATGGATTTAAATTGAGCAGGCTCTGGGAGATAATGCTTTCCTGGGTCTGTTGTTGTTGTTGCTGTTATTATTTTGCAGCTTGATCCTATGAATTATTACTTTAAAAATATATTCCACAGATATTATAGTAATTTACTTTCATGTAAGTGTACCTAGTTGTAGCTTTGAATTCTGTTTATGACTGGAGTTCCTTGATAAACCAGAAAAAGAAGCCAGATTTCTATTTCTTCCTGTTTTTTTTCAGGGTCTTCAGATTCATGGTCCCTGCAGGAGCTGGTCTTATGGCATAAAGAAAGAGTCCTGAAGGAAACTATCTACCCTTTCTCAAAACACAAGGTCCAGAACAATAAATAACTGTCCGTGGATGGATCCAACATGTTATATGGTTGCAGATGTACGGCCCGGCAAATCTCTTTGTCCCTTATGCTCCTTGGCCTGTCTTCAGGAATCCTGAGGAACCCTCCTGCTTGAACAAGCATCACCCAGGCCCTTTCCGCACTAGCCTGTTCTAGCGCGATGATTCCACTTTCAACCTCCTCTGGAATCCTGGGGTTTGCAGTTTCGGGAGGGGCCGGCCGGCCCCTCCCGAAACTGCAAACCCCAGGATTCCAGAGGAGGTTGAAAGTGGAATCATCGCGCTAGAACAGGCTAGTGCGGAAAGGGCCCCATTGGGGCCGGCCTCTTTCGGATCAGACTGTCAACTCCTGGGTCAGGGAGTTCAGGAGGCGTATCATATGGGGTCAGCCTTCGTAGTCACGATTGTCTCACTGTCAGATACTGTCAGGGTCGCCCGGATGCCCCCCTTTTTACCACCCAGGCCACAAAACTGCAAAGGAAGGCGGTGCGGAGCGGGAGGAGGAAGCACATAGGAAATCGCTCTGGGCCAAAGGTTTAGGAATGCGCATTTTCTGTAGGTCGGTCAAACCTACAAGTCCCTTTGTCTGCCAGTCTCTCTCTCTCTCTCCTCGCTCTTTTTCTCCCCCTTAAAAGGAGGCCACCACTGATGAAGGAAGGAAGGTAGGCAGGCTTGCGAGGTCCTTAAATCAGATCTACCTGCCCTCGTCCTTTGTTTTGCCTATCCTGTCCTGCCTTTGGCAGCCCGACCTACAAAGGCCGAAAAGGGGCTCAGAGCCCCGCCGAGGCCTGCCTTGCTGCGCTGACTGGCGGCTATCGCTGCAGCTCCTCTCCCAGCCGGGATCCCCGCCCGCCTTCATTTCGCAGCAGCTGAAGGCCCCAAGGAAGCAGCAGGGCTGGGGAGGAAAAAACGGGCGGCGGGGGGGGGCGAAGGAAGGAAGAAAAACCCGGATTCCCTCGCGCCTCCCCCCGCAAATAAATTTACACGCGCGCCCCCCGCCGTCCTTTTTACCTCACACAGTCCTTTTTACCTCACATTCTTCGCACCTCCAGGCCCGAAGCGTCCCCTCCACCTCCCCCCCCAGTCCCGACAGCACACAGAGGGGGGACGGAGGAAGACAAGCGACGAGGCCCCGGCGGCGGCAGGAGGACGAGCGAAGGCGCCCGGGCCCGCCTCCCGCTCTCCCTCCTTCTTACCGGCGGCCCAAAGCCGAGGAGAGAAGGGCGGCGGCGGCGGCGGCGGCGGAGGCGCGGTGACGACGGTGGGAGAGGAGGAAAGAGGGGAGGGGGGAGGGGGGAGGGAGAGAGAAAGGAGGTGGGGGCCTCAGAGCCCCCAGGCCGCGGCTCCGGCTCTGGCCTCGGGCACCATGATGGCGGCGGCGGCGGCTCCTTCCTGCAGGCGGCGGCGGCGGCTGTCGGCAGGCAGGCAGGCAGGCAGGCCGGTCGGGAAAGCGCAGCCGCCTCAGCCTCCTCCTGGCGGTGACAGCGACGGGCCGAGCCAGAGAGCGCCGCCGCGGTGCAGCTTGGGATACCGCCCTCAGGATCCGAACCCGCCACCCGAGCGTGTCTGCTTCGGGTTCTTGGCTGAAGGAAACGTGGGGGGGCAGAAAAAGTCGGAGGAGCAACCAGAGGGAAGGGAAAGAGCGAGGAGATTCCGACGGTGGCACCCCAGAGAGCGGTGTCCCCACATACACACAAGAAGGGGCGGTAGAAGTTGAGGTTTCAGGCTTCGAAGCGATGCGAGGCAGTTCCTCTGAACATGTAAAGAGTGTGCTTTCTCCTCCTCTGGCACTGCCTGTCTATAGCGTCAAGAGCGCTGTGCTGTCTGGGCTGCCTTGGATCATTTCCGCACCACACAGTTATAGTGCTATTATTCCACTTTCAACATCCTGTGGAATTCTGTGGTTTGTCGTTTACTAGGCCCTCTAAATGCCCCTCCCCAAACTGCAAACCCCAGGATTCCATAGGATGTTGAAAGTGGAATAATAGCAGGGTAGCAAGGCAGTGTGGAAATGGCCTTGAACAACTCCTCACTAAACATTTTGTGAAGGAGCTGAGCAGTCGGATCCCGATGGTAAAAGGGGCAGCTGTGACTACATACATACAAATTTAAATCGGGTGATGTGTTGCAATATTTGGGCTATTGGAGATGTGGCTTTTGTACATCACACATATTTTTTATGAGCAAGAGTCAAAGAGCCACAGGTACCCCAGGGATGGGCGAAGAAGACCATACACTGTCCTGTATTTATAATTTTATCCCCTCTTTAATAATGCATTTTTTGAAGTAAACTTCCATTGTAAAATCCACAAAACAGTAGAAGTGCAGTCTGAATAGAATTAAAAACATCTTGATAATGTACACATCTTGTTAAAAATAAACACAAAGATTGAGATTGTTGCACGAATAATATCAAAGCAAAATCCACAGGTGGGCTCTACCTTCATTAGATACAGCTATGACAACTCAAAAGCTTGCATACTATTGTGAAACTATAGTTGGTTCTAATAAAGGTGCTGCCCGCTTGTTGGGTGTGGTTCTTGATGCTTAAAAGTAGAGAGGGATCCTGCAAAGTCTGATAACAGAGTAAAAGTCCTATATTTGATACCTATGAATCTGACCTTTCTTTAGGGACAACCAGAGACCAAGGCCTTAGATCATGAAGGCAGATTCATATGGATGTAGGCAGTCCTTCAAATGGCCTTTAAACGGTAAGCACTTTAGACTAAACCCATAAACAAACTGAAGTCAGTAATGTTGGTATAAAAAGCAGTGTATTATGTGCAGATTGTCATGTTCTTGTCACCTGTTTGGCAGCTAAGTTTGGTCTGCCTATAGTTTCCAAACCATTTTGAAGTCAGAAGTATGGATACGTATACTTGTTCCAGTAGCAACGCAATACTTGAAGTAGGACTTAACAGGAATTAAACTGAAGCACTCTGTCCCGCATACAAACGTGACCCAAGTGGAAAGTTACACTCTTGGTTTATTTCTTCCAAAGTCCTGAGACAGCAGTTTTCCGTTGTCACATCAAACATAAAAGCAAACTCTTACTCATGTTAAACCTGGCTTTAATAGGAGAAGGGCTCCAACCCCTGTTTAAATATCAAACCACAGCTGCCAAACATGTGGGACACCATTTTAAAAGTATTTCTGAGCCATTGTAAAATGTCTCGAGTGTCCAACAACGGGGAAGAGCCAGACTTGAGCATATATTGGTTGTTGTTTTTTTGTTTGTTTTAAAAAATATTAAATGATTCTGTATTCACACTAAATAATGCGGATTAGAATTCAAAGAGTGGATTATTTTTATCATAGCTGTCTTTAGAGAAGCCCCACTCACAAACAGTTGTGTGAGAAGAAGGCAGTATTCAACGTATGTGAAGATTAACTAAGCACTCTTAAGTATGTGCCACCAAAGCTATAAACCCTCTCTACTGTTGTCCATTAAATTGATAAGAGGAAATACCAATCAGAAAACTTCAAGGTACAGAAACCCAGATACTTTATTGAAACTGTCTTAGCATGATAAACAATTTCTCACCAATCTTTTCTTTACACTCTCCCTATAATTTACACGGTTTAAGAGAAAATAGTACTTTAACTCCATCCCACGATTTAACAGATCTAAAAAAATTAGAACTTTTTTCTCTGAAGAGAAAGAATGAATATAATAAGTAAAGCAAACAAGAAGGTATTTTAGTTGTAATCCTACAGATCTAATCTGAGAGTAAATTCCAATTAATTTAATAAGACCAAGTTTCAAGTAGATAAATATATTACATATATGGAGAGCCAGTGTGCTTTAGTGGTTTGAGCATTGGACTATAACTCTGAAGACCAGGGTCTGAATTTCTGCTCAGCTATGGAAACCAACTGAGTGAACCTGGGCATGTTGTACTCTCTCAGCCTGTGAGGAAAACAAAGGAGAACCCCCTCTGAACAAAAAAAAAACCCATGACAGGTTTGTCTTAGGGTTGCAATAAATCAGAAATGAAGGCACAATAATTGCACAAATAGGGTCTTCCAGACACGACTCCTAGCACTATCCCGTAGTTCTCTTCCTGTAAGCTATATGACAGAATTGTCACAGACATTTCTCATTAAAGAGTGCACAGCATTTTCTATATGTGTACATTCAACAATGTTCTGTCTTCAGTTAGTGCACAGCATACATTTGTGAATGAGAAAGGAATTATTCACTTCAACACCATGTTTCTTTTAACTTTTAAAAATAATTTTAAAACATTTGTAATAAAGAGTTTTCTTAAATTTCAGCACTATTGCCCAAGCCTTTAAATGATATAAAAAGACAGGGGGGAAAAGACCCACCAAAAAAAAAAGAAAAAAAGAGCATAATTAACCCAATAGTAGTGATTGGAATTTTCTCCCATACTTGAGGTAGCATTATTTTTTCATATAAAATCTCTTGCATAAATAGCTTTTTAAGGCTAAAAATGTGAATTAAAATACTGATTACAAAGAATGGGTATGGCTGAAAAATTACTGTGATGGACCCTTTAAGACTAACATGCTATAATTGGCATAAGCCTTAGAGACTCCAGCCTACTTCACCAGATTGATGCATGGAGGAAAAGAGCATGGGGAATTGTGGCAGGGACAATTTTTGTCACCTCAAGAGGCTGTATTAACATATTTTCAGCTGAAAACTCACCAGATGCACCCCAGAAGAGACTGTGAGTCACCTCTTGTTTGTACTTCCAGGTTTTTGGCCAGTTTACATTACAGGTACTTTTGAAGGGGCTTGGGGAGAGTTAGGTTGGAGTGAACATACTTTGGACCACTTTACAGCAGTTTCCCACCCCAAATCAGGAGGATCTATGGGCCTTGAAGGGCTTGGCACATATAGCCTAAGGGCTGTGAGAGGAAGGGAGACACATATAGTCTGTAGGCTTTCCCCACCCCTGGAATATAGCTTTGGCATATACATACACAGGGCAAGTTAAAATACAAAAGATACCAGCATGCTTATGATCTTCAGATTGGTACTTAAAAGTCAATAATGGTTATTGGGAGGTAGCAAGTACATCTAAACATGCATAAAGAATTTAATACATATATGATGAAGACAAGTGTTTGTCCAAGCCAAGTATAAGGGAAGAGTTTAGCATCTAGTTACACTTGGTTGGGTGGGGTACTGAAATCAAGGGCTGAAAGGAAGGTGTGTGCACGTGCCTTAAGTCACCTATCAACTTATGGCAACCCCATAATTTTACAGGGTTTTCTCAGGCAAGAAATACTCAGAGGTAGTTTTGCCAGTTTCTTCCTCTGGAATGTAGCCTACAGCATCTGGTATTTATTGGTGGTCTCCCATCCAAGTGCTGTCCAGAACTGACCCTGTTTCCAAGTTCAGACAGGATCTGGTTCCTTTAGTGTATTTAGGCCCTATCTGAAGGGAATAGGGATCCAAAAATTACAAGTAGACAAAATGACATAATGGTGGTCATAGAACCAAGTTTGTTGTATTTGAGTAAAGCAATAGCAATAGTCCTGCAAAGATGATCTGATTAACCTATGTAATAAGATAAAAAGCCTTTGTCCCTATTCAACCCGGGGGAGACAGTGTTTAGCTTCTTTTAAAGAATGCTTGTTCAGGTGTTTCCGTTTGGAATCTGTCTCTGAAGTTTTTTTCTTCAAGGATAAATTCCTTGAAATCAGTGCATCCTGGGAGAAGGAAGTGTTCTCCCACTGTTTTTTTTATAAATACAATTGTTTTTCATATCAGATTCCGGTGCTTTTTCTTTTTAAATTCTGGCTTGTTTTCCTGTATAAAATGCTGTGGGGTGGGTACTACTGGGGGAAAAAGAAGTATAGATCACATTGGGGGATTAGCACATGTACAAATTTCTAATCTTTTATATTACATTATTGAGTCCTGAATAGTGTTTGTATTGTAGACCTGAGAACAAAGTTGACATCTTAGTAGCAGGATCTCTGCTACAAGGTCTGCTAACTGCTTTCCAAGTAGGGTAGCTGTTGATAAAGCAAGTGCAAGTTTACCATAGAGAGCAAAAGCATTGTGAGGTATGAAAATCTCTAAGTGAGATTTGTCAGTTTACTTTTACTTGTTCAGTCTTTTCACAAGCAGCCTAGATGGCTTCAGTTGACATGAAGAGAGAAGATTCATTTTTTAAATCCTGGGTCTGCCCTTAATTGTATTTAAGTGGGGTAGCTGGGTAAAAAAAGCGATTGTTGTGGAAGGCTTTAGCTTGTTTTCTATTGCACCCTTTTCGTTGCTAAAATCATACCAGCTCACACTTTCTACATCCTTGTGGTAGGTCCAAATTTAAACACACAAATCTGTCACCATCATTGTCCCCAAATAAGAAAAAGAATTAGAAGCCCCTAGCAAAACAAAAGCCACTTCTTTTTCTTGGGCTGCACTGTCTGGGATTCTTTCTCAAATTGTTTGGCAGCCTATACTTAGTGAAATTGCAGGGAAATTATGGTTAAAGTGCTGGCACAAATGTCAGCAGGGCTGTTTTGTTTCTGTTTGATTCTTCCATAGCTTTCGCTCCCAACCCTTCAGCTACACACTGTTATGCTAGTGCCACCATACTGAGATTATTATCTCTTCAGGTTTTTGTATAAACCCAAATAAGCCTGCTCAGTGTGCTGTAAGGGCCACTTGAAGTGCCTAGAGCCAGAAGCCCAGGTCACACCTACCTTCCAAGGTGAGGTCTCAGATTACACACTTCCTAATCTGTGGATCAAAAACTGAAATGTTGGTAATAAATGACCCACGACTTACTTTATTTAATTAGCTTCTTCCTCTGTTTCCTCACATGGAAATGTGAAAATTCATAGGATTTAGGATTTATAGGAAATGAATTTTACAGGGCACATTGTATAAATACCCTACCCGCAAACATTTTAAGGCATGGATGAAAGGAAAGGTGTTCTAAAGATTATCTAGTTAATCTACATGCTGCCTTTTGGGCTGAACCAGACTCCCAAGGTAGCTTCCTATCAAATCTATGATAGAAGCAAATAACATTCAAAGCAGCCACCCAGGGTCCACCAAACAACAAGCCAGTTTATATACCTGGATATATTTAGTCTAATGCTCCTGAGGCTATCTGCCAGTAGTTGTGCTTTTATCTAGTAATAAAGCTGATGAGACTCATCCTGTCCCCACCTGAACTACAGCATGCTAAAACCATTTCTTCTAAACACAGGGATTAAAAAAACTTTATAACAACTATAACCCATGATATAAAGAGACCACTTCTAAAGACATATGAAAACCAATAGTTAAATGTAGGCTTTTTATTTATAGCAATTTCATGTCAGAATAAATTCCTATGAAATTTGAGACAAGAGCTTTAAGACCAGTTCTAGAAAAAGACTGAACTGAAGCTAGAATGTTAGCACTTTTTAAAGGGGATATTATACTAAACAGATACTGATAGTATTCCCAGAAGTTTGAGGAAATTGTAATGTTTGATGGATTTAAAGGAAAAAAACCAGTATGATCTGAGAAATTCTGATACACTTGATTATAAGAAATTTTCATACATGCGTACTCTGAAGTCAGACCTATTACATTCAATGAGATTTAGTCCCAGGGAAAATAAGTCTAGGATAGGGTCTAAGAGATCCCATATTTTTCCACAGTAATGAAGTTAAATCTGGTTAGAATAATACATTGCTTGAAATTTTCAGATCTAACATATACCAGATCACATCTTTTTGTTTATGGATTTGCTTGCTAAAATTGCTTTGTGCCTTTCTATAAAAATGTGCCCAGTATCACTAAAAGTAGTAAAAGTAGTAGTAAAATACAAATAACCAAAAATAAAAATAATAATAATGATTTAAAAAATGAGTAAAATTTCAGTAAAGCCAATAGAAACAACAGTTCGTTGACCACATTGCAACATTTACAGTAACTCTAATATCTTAGGAGGCCAAAGGCTTGTCTGAATAAAAATGCTTTGCTTGCCAGAGGTCATAACAAGGGACTAGACAGGCTTACGAGCAGCCACAATGAAAACTCTTCTTTCAGATTCTCATTGATCAAATTTCAGATGTCATCAGAATAGAAATGAGGACTTCTGTCAGAGATCTTAAAAACCAGATATACTTGCTTAAGTCAATAAGCACTTCAGGCAAGCCAGTCCCAGGTCATATCAGCATTTACGAGTCATAATGAGCACAGAGAATTGTTCCTACAAACCAGTACCCTGTGAAACTATTGTAACATAACCAACCTCTAAGCTGTAGCATTCTCTTCAAAAAACAGCCCATTAATAACATACAATACTATACCTGTCCAAAGTAGATGTAACTAAGGCTTTTGTCACTCTGTGACATCTTTATGAGTGGGAGCACTAGCTATAGCTATGTAAAAGTACTCCTGAACACCATTTTAAATCCTGGTCACCTGGTTCAGGTCTGAATGCAGGGGACCAAACTTGTGTTTAAATAGGAGACTTAATTGGGTTGCTGTAACATGAAGTCACATGCACCATCTTGTTTTTAGGAGCTGCTTCAGAGTAAGTATAGTTGAATTCAGTGAGACTTGTCTCCAAGTAAAGATACATAGGATTAGCCTGTACAAATATTTCCTGATAGTTCAAATTAAACCTAGAGAGTGAGAACAGGTACATCAGGTATGGAGGAAATGGTTAATTTCACAAACAGCTCATGGAAAATAAATATGCCACTGAGCAATGGAAAAGAAGAAAAGAGATTTCACTTAAACATCAGGAAGAACTTTCTGGCAGCAAGAGCCACTGGACAGTGGAATATGCTGCCTCGGAGTGTGGGGGAGTCACCTTCTTTGGAGGTGTTTGGATGGCCATTTGCTGAGGGTGCTCTGGGCACGTGTTCCTGCACGGCAGGGGGTTGGACTTTATGGCCGTTAGGGTCTCTTCCAGCTTTGTGATTCTATGCTTCAGGAAATGTGAAATCACAGTCCATGGTGTCGGGGACAAATTCAAAGAAGGCTAATGTATACTTACAGCAACCTTCTGCAAATACCTTTGGATGTGTAGGACTTGCTGCTGGTCTTCCACTCATGATATTAAGGTGCCATTGGAAAGAACTGAACTACTTGTGATTTGTAGAGCTAAAGCAGCTCTTTTATCAGGAGACAGCACTAAAGCAAACAGCAGTAACCACACAAATGCCACCAAGCTAGGAGTCTGCCAAACTGTGCATGCTCCTATAAGGCATAGGGGTGAGGTAGATGGTCACTGTGTAGATCAACCTGCAGAGAATGTAATACCCCACAATAGATGCTACCCATTTAGATACCTTTATGGAAATGTGCCAAATACTCAAGACAATTATGTCCACGCCTCCTCACAGTATTTTATTTGATTTCCTGCTGTCTGAAAGGATCCAACATTATATTTGACAATGCATCATACTGTCTTAAGAGTGCTTTTCCTAATATTCAGCTTGTTTTTTGTTGCTGTTGGTAAAAATTGCTCAATTGCAAGGGAGAACAAATATTTTGGCTTATAAATATTTGAAGACTATTGCACCACTCTTAATCTTTTAATCCAGTCTCTCATAGAAAATCATGAAATCATGGAACTGTCGTTCAAAGATCATACCACCTAACTCCATGTACTTAAAAAAAGAGTACAATGGACCCTTTTTATCTGGAGAGGGGTTGGTTCAGGGACTACCAGCAAATGGCAAAAAACCACAAATGAACATGTCCCATATTATTAAATGGCAGAGATGTGTCTGCAGGTGCTCCAGCATGTCCCTGTTCATGGGGCTGCCACAGGACACGATGCTCTGCAGTTGCTGGCAAACACAAATACAGAGGTTGCAGATACTGAGGGTCCATTGTATTGGGTTTTGAAATACTGTACTCTTGAAACTGAATGTCCACATTTTAATGTCCCCCAGTTGTGATACAGAATGCCAGTGATTTTGTAAAATATAGCACTACAATTCTACAAAGTTACATGTTACCAGCCAAAGCAACATGAGGATTTTTATCTTTGTGGTGTCCCAACCCCAATGCTCTTCAAGCAACCCTTCTTTTTTTGTTATGAGTGTAATGATTTGGGTGATGAACCTCTCTAGGAAAACCATGCTGTGGAATAGGGGGAACCTGGTGTGACGCAGAGTGATGCCAGGGTTCAAATCCCCATTGAGCCATGAGGCTGCCTTAAGCCAAACTCACTTTACAGAGTTGGAACATGAAGGGTAAAAGGAGGGCCATGTATATTTTTCTGGGTTTTCTGGAAAAGGAACAAAATTAAAATAGAAGAATAGATGACCATCTTATTTTGTTTGTTATGTTCTTGACAACCACACAGCTCGTGGCAATACTTAGTTCTATACCGTTCTGTCTAACCTGGTGCCCTCCAGATAACTGGACTACAACTCTCCTCAGACCCAGGTAGACCAAAGTTTGGTTATTATAGGAGTGATAGCACCAAACATCCAGAGGGTACCAGATGAGGAAGGCTACTTTAGACTAACATCTGAAATTTGATGTTGAAATGTAACGCAGCAATTTCAGTGCATAAAGATGTAATCGTAGACTGGGCAAGTCAGCCTTGATAAGTTTTGGACAGAGGGAATAGTGATGTTATCATCATAGGCTTGCTGAAACTCAGTAAGACTTAATTTTAGAATTTTGGCCAAGATTATATAATGTACTTGAACTAGACTTGACAGTATACATGTAATCAAAAAAACTAAAGATAGATTCACACATAGCAAAAAACAGATGGCAGATTGTTTTTTTTTTATTGCTTTTCAAGATTCAACTCATGCATATGAAATTGTAATTGTCATCTCTTATAAAATTAAGCAGCAAATCTTGCCCAACAGTGACTGTTTTTTCCACATAAGTATTTTTGTAAAATAAAAGACATAAATAGAATGTGCAAATAGAATTATAAGAAGTAATACATGAACGCAAACAGAATACATTTGAGACCTCAGAATCTTGGAGTAAGACAACCATGTTGCCTTTTCAAAGACGCTGCTTGTTTCAGGGATGCGTCAGAAGTTAGTTTTGTTCATATCACACATACACTTTTACTTGTTCCTCCCCTTTTTAATGCTGTTATAAATGAAGGAAGCAGTATTAATGTTTCAGCAGCTGAAACCATGAATGCTTTAATTCAAAAAAGTAACATTTCCAACGTCTACTTGGCAACATAAGATGAAGAAAAAAGTGATTCAATTGACTTTGAAATGTCAGTGTCTGAAACAATGTTTAGAATAAGGGATGCCATCTAATAGTTTTCATATGCATTTTCACGTAACATAAAACAGAAATTAATACAGTTGGCCCTCCACATTCACTAGGCTTAGGGGCACAGGACCCCTGCAAAAGTGGAAAAAAACACAAAATATCAAAATGTGTGTCCCTGTGGGAGAGAGCCAGGGCATGGTGGGGAGATGGCACTCAGGATCCATACCAGGTCAGAGAAAGGGGCAGGTCAGCATGATGGGCCTATCCTTCCTTGGGAGCGAAGGGCATCAGGGCAGGGTTCGTGGTGCTGAGGAATTGGATTGTGAACTGTTCTTAGCTGGCCAGGTAGCAGCTGGTGGAAGAGGCTGACAACCAGAAGTAGGTGTTTAAAAGGCTGCATGGCCTGATCAAAGCCACTGAGGGAAGGTTTCTCCCCGAATAAAAGCACTTGAGGTGGGTAGGGCAGGGCTTGGAGAAACTCACAAATAATCAAATCCATAAAAGTGAAATCTGCAAACGGGGAGGGCTGACTGAAGTCCAGTCATTTACTGTGATATGTCCAATATACCATTCTGGCCATCAAGAGTTTTTCACTGAAGTCATAATTTTGAAAAACTTACCTGTACAAGTAATTCATTTGGAATAACACACACTCTGTGTGTCTGAAATGGATGTGACCTATGTTGCATTTACTCTATCCAAAGAAGTAAAGCCAATACACCAAGCAAGATTATTCTGTTTTTCTACGTATTTGAATATATAGAAAATATGAGGAGCCGAGGTTCAGCTAACATTTTGAATTAGCACTGCAATTTTGAAAATCAGACCACAGGGCAAATCTACAGCTTCCCTTTCCTAATTCCATGGAACCTCAAAAAATATGAACTAGAAAAACAGCCTTTCTGGTAAGTATTCTTTTGCAGATGGCTTCTATAGTAGTCCTTGGACTATTCTATATTCTTCATTTGAAAGCTCAGCTTATTTATGGCTTTCAGTGGCATCCTGTTTATGCATGAATGATTGTTAAAAAAAAAAAAAGCCAGTTCAGCATACAATGAGGTAGAAGTAGATAACCTGGTTTACCCAGATGTTACCACTTCTTTCAGGCCAACAGTCAGTGATTATGGAAGTTGCAATCTAAATCAGTGGTTCTTAAACTTTGGTTTTCCAGATGTTTTGGATTTCAACTCCTAGAAGCCCATCCAGCTTGGCAAATTGTCAGAAATTCTGGGAACTGAAGTCCAAAACACCTGGAAGACCAGAGATTGAGAACCACTGATCTAAATCTTCTGAGGATGCCATCTTGCCTACATCTGCATTAAAGGCAACAATCCAGAGAGCTTAACTAGGAATAAGCAAATACTTAAGGGCAGTGAGATTCTATACAAGAGCAAACCCTGTGCTGCATCATGATCTGTTTTTGAAATTCCTCTGAATTTCAGAAAGTTGTTCACTATATAGAAATCAAGGACAAAGCTGGGATCCTTTGAGAACTATAAATCTGAAGTTCTGCTTGGCATGTTGAGCTGTGATTCTTAGGTCTTCATCAGGCATGGATGTAAAATTATGAGCATTTAGTGTTCTTCCAGTCCACCTTACTTATCTGATACTTGGAACTGTGTTTTTTTTTTTACTTACCAACAATGGCTCCAATGTGTAGACTTCCAACAACAACCTAGATGCTACTTAGCTGCAGCAACAGAGGAGTATGAAAGCAGTTTCCTCAACCTGAGAGAAGCTGCACATGTGGAAAGGACAGAAAAGGAAAACAATCATTGACAAATACTGATAAACTACCCTAGGTAAAGATTTTATATATTTAGAAGTGAATTTAGAGTAGGTTTTATCACCTCTTTCAGATGTTTGCCGATCGTTATGGAGAACCTACCTCTTACAGATGATTCCAACTAGGTTTGAGACAGAAACTGCCTTGGTATCTCAAGCTGATGACACTCACCTGGACTGGATGGTGGAAGTGCAACCCTCTTGGTTGGGCTCAGTATCTTTGCAGTTTGTGACACCACTGAGTATATTGTTTTGCCACAATTATCTGGTTTGAGAAGAGGCACAGTAATAAAATAGGTCCAACCTGTGAGGCGGTGGCTGATGATTTAAAGGTGCATCAGATGAATTCTGTTTCACTCCATGGCATTTTGACAGATTAGATACCACTGAATTCCTTCAATTCTGTTAAAGCTGTTCTTGTATTTTATAATTACATCCAGTGCATTTGTAAACTTTTTTGAGAGTGTATTTTGGAAAGCACAATGTAAGTGTATTGAATAAATACACCCTACGTTTTCATTTTGTGTGTTAGTTTGTCTGAAAATGCTTAGACACTAGGAGGCAATATGGATCAAACTTTTTTTTTCCCTAAACAAATTTCATTCCTAAGGAGAAATACTAGTACAGATTTGGGGATGTTTAATTATTCACATTGGTTTGGGTTTAAAAATGTCTATGTACAAATCGTTTGAGTAATGCATTCAAAAGTCCAACAGCAAATGTTTTCAAACAAATACATGCGCAGCACAAGCTGATTTACTGAACAAGTATGGTTAAAAAGCATTATGATCCTATTCAAACCATATCTTAAAGCAAAAAGGTGTATCTAATCTTTTAAAGTCCCCATGAAAGATACTTGTATGGTCTACGCAAATCCAAGCACCTGTTCATATGCTATGTTCATAAGAGATGCTACCTTATTTCTCTCTTTTTATAGCAAAGTCATTGATAATCCTATTTGAGTGAGAGAGAGGGAGAAAGTGTGTGTGTGTATGTTTACACCCATATCACCGCTCTGATAATTTGGCATATTTCTGGCAGCATTCTCTGAGCATTGGAAGAGATCAAAGTGTGCTACACTGAAAGCATCTATTTTGGTACCATAGTAACATAGTAACATGGACAAACTCAATATGCAGCAATGTTAATCAAATAGGGCAAGCTTGAAAGGGATTCTACCAATTACTCTTGTATTTGAGGACACAGCAGAAAAATAGGTGATAGGCTACATATAGGATCTTCTATTGCTGAATGGCCAATATTTTAACCACGGCATTGAACTGTAGTCTCAGGATCCTCTAATGACAGATGCTTCCTTTTTACATTTTTTGAAAACTTCAACCTTAAAGTGAGAATCTCAGGTGATAAAACCCCCTTTGGCAAGTTTGTTATGCCAAATGTGTTCCAAGTTTAATCTGCCAAATATAATGGTTATTTTCTGGCCTTTGGCATAAGAAGTTCCCTCCTTTTGGAGAATATGTCTAATTCACAAGAAAAGGATATAACTGCTGACTCCCAGAACTCTGGCCAGCTCTGAACAACTTCAATAAAAAGAATTTTACCACCTTTTGCCTTTCTTCTGTGGTTTTCATGTTGTGCTCATGTGTGTATATGCGTGTCAATCTGCATTCTTTGCAGGGGTATTAGTTAGTAGTTTACCTTGAACAAAAAGTAAATTTCTAGGAATTCACTTGTAGAGATTAACTTCTTTGAAAGGAAACATAGTTGCATACCTACAAAAGCAAGCAGACTTTGATGCCCAGATCCTCTGAAATTTTACCTCCTTTCTTTTAAAAAAAAGGGTAAGTGTTAATAATAAAGTCCAATACAACATACAATCAATTTAGTAACACGATAGTTCAAAATAAATGTTTGCACTAATAGTGGTAGTAGTAGTAGTAGGTAGTAGTATAATAATAATAATAATAATAATAATAATAATAATAATAATAATAATATAAAGTGTAGTTTTATTTGGCATATTTGGCACAAAGCTTACAAGAACATTTTGATCCCTTCTCAATTTAATACAGTTAGCAAGAAAGAGGCATACTAATACACTTAAGTTATTCAGCTTATGAAAGAGAGGGGGAAAGGCACTAGGAAGATCAAGTGCATGGAAAATAATGACTCCAAGTGCCTAGTGGTATTAAAGTAAGGCACAACTACTCTAGGAAGTTTTCTATAAAAATCTAACTTTGTAGCTGCTTATTGTTTTTGGAATGTACAAGTTTTAATTCTTTCATTTACAGGACCCAGATGCTATGGTTCTCTGAATTGGAATGATCTGGTGTAGCTATAGCTGTCTTAAGCAGACTAATCTTCCTCATAAAACAAAGACATAACCTTTTTTTGAGTATTAGACAATAACCTTTACAAAAATCAAAATTACATGATCTTAGCTGAACAAGTTCCACATATAAAAACTGGCTTCATGATTTCAACAAGAAACAAGATCTGATTCTGAGAAATGAACAGATTAAAATGTTGTTTGGTCTATGCAAACTCATAATGTATTACCACGTGAAACAATTAAAGAAGAGACTAATGAATATTAAATCCTTCTCAGAGCTGTGAATCTGTATCTTGCCTTTTGAGATTCAGCTGAGCTAACAAGGAAGCTTTCATTTTGAACATACTGTACCAAAGGACAACAAGCAATTCATTCTATTAATTTCCCTTAAACTAGACAAAAGTGCAGTGAACAAAATTAATGCAAACATTTAAGTTCAATTCACATTTGTGTGGCTGCATGTGCAAAGCACAACCAATTCAGATTAATACAGCTCTTCTAGAAGTCATCACTGTTATTCAAAAATGGGTACATTTTTATGTCCAGCATAAACATCTTGAAAGAACTATTAATGCAGAACCTCATACATACAACCCAATGAATGTTACTAAGTAAATTTAAAACTGGTTTTTAAGTATTTTAACTGATGTCAGTAACTGTTTTATTTACTTGCTAATTATGCAGTCCTTTACCGGCAAGTAGAAAAATTTTATAATGGATTTCTATCAGTTTTAAGTTTTGAGCACAGAATAATTATATTGTATTATAACGAATATTCAAAAGTATGTGTTATAAAGTCAGTGTTCATTTATGCAAAAACAAATTTTTGTCAGGGACAGACAATGCATATGCTTATTTATGAATCTAGTTGAAATGCAAAACATAACTTTGTGCCAAAACATTTAGAAAATTAAAAGACAAGAAAAATGGTTCATGTTACAACATTACAAACATGAAACAATTAAGAAGGGGCACCTGGAAATGATTTATGTAGTGCAAAGACTGGTGGTTCAACAGCGTAGTACAGTGAACAGTTTATGTATGAGCCAACTTGGGATCCTCCGTTTAGCCTTACTTCAATAGAGAACTACAATGTTCAATTTGCTACTGCATGCAAAATAAGCCACAAGGTGGCCATCAAGAACAGAGACCAATTCTTTGTGCCCTACTTTCACAACTACACTGATTCCATGACTTAGTATGTAGCAACTTATTATCCATGTTCATGCATTTGTGCTTCTGTTCTCCGGCATTTTGCCAAGAAGGACTGAGTTCCATATATCACATCTTGCTGAAACACTCTTTTGCATTAGTCCAAACTTGAATTCCCTTCATTAACAAAAGAAACAGAAAAAAAGAAAAGAAAATGTGGTAATTGAATCAAATCTTTGAACGAGCAAACATCAACATCAGTGCATTAACAAGTGAGGATGGGGTTGGAGTTTACACATCACAGTAGAGAATGCAAATATTGCATACCCCACATAATGCGTGCTGTAATTGTAAAAATGAACAGAATCTTCCTCAGTTTCACAGCGTAACTCTTGAGATTGTAGCACACAGCAAGGAAAGCGAAAAGTATCTTAATGCTTTCTTTTCTAGGAATCAAAGCACTCACATATTAGGTCTGAATACTTCTGCCTCCTGTTAAAAGAGCATGTCTAACAGGCTTACCTTTTTGCACATACTGATCTGCATCACAGCGTAACTGATCAGGGCCTCTTTCAAGTCGTGGTTCTTCTGCTCTTTGAAGCGCTCAATATCAGCCCAGGCACTTTTCATAAAGTCTCTGAAATAAATTGTAACCAAATTAGTGCCAACAATTCATGCATTATCAAGTAAGCCCAAGCCATTAACTCTGTAATTTATTGGATAAACAAGTGGCTGCAAAAGACTGATTCAACAGCATATTTTGTTATTACATTACACTTTTTAATTTTATGCGGGTAATTTGTTTTACAGTTGCATAGTACAGTTTTATTATTCCTTCCTTCCCTTTCTGTTTGTGTGAATACAGATATATTTTAGAATATATACCTTTGGCAGGACCCACTGTTTTTGGGTTGTTTTACTTGTAAAGCACCATGTATATTGATGTTTCTATATAAACGAATGATGATAATAACAACAGCAACAACACTACTACTCATGAAAAGGAGCTGTATTCCAGCAAAACTGTGGTCTCTATTTTTTTTTAAGTGATGCCTGTTACCCTCTTCGCTTAGTAACTGCAATTATGTACAGTATTTACCAATTTAATATACTCCAACTTCCACTCGAGTTCTCCATTTGGTTCAACTGGTGTCAATTTTATTGACATTCTTCAACCAACAGAATATGTTGGATTGAAATCTGGGGCCATATAGTTACAGTTAAAAACCAATGCAAAATAATTTTGTTTTCCTTATGTAGCTGGATAAACTACACTACTCAAAGTTCAAATATTTTATCTTTGTGGCTCTTAAAGCGTCTAAGTGTACTTATTTTTCTTTCAAAGCAATTCAGTGGATTAAAACAGAAACAATTATTTAAATATAAACAAGCAGAGGAGAGCCTCCCCCTTACAAAAAAAACAACAACCAAAAATCAAGGTTTATCGTTAGGTGGTCTCCAAGGATTGACTCTAGTCTATCCTGCATTATCTGATCTATGTTGGGACTGGGACTGGGAAAATTTTACTACCCAGCTGATAAGAGTCAATGGTGTAAGTGTCTGTTGTAAAATGGAAAGGTTTGTGTCACAGTGGTGTCAAATTATAACAAGGTATTATTTGTTGATAACATCTATATGACAGAGGAACAATCACTATCTATATTCAGTGCACATCAATCCAAAACTGTCCAGGCATCTGGAAATTTTCAGTAGACACAAAGAGTTGCAGAGGGAAAACTAGTAGAATCAGTCCCTCCCACCCACACCTTAGTGACTGAATGTTAAGAAGCCAAAACCAAACACTTCATAGATCTCCAAGATGGTTTTTTTTTCCAGGATACAGGAGACTATGATATGGAACAATGCCCTCAAGCTTTAGGGAAAGATATTCCATATAGATATAAGGAAGAACTTCTTGACAGTAAGAGTAGTTTAACAGCAGAATACACTGCCTTGGAGTGTGATGGAGTCTCCTTTTCTAAACAGAGCCTGGAAGTTGGGAATGCTTTGACGGTGTACTCCTGCATGGCAAAGGGTTGGACTCAATGGCCCTTGTGGTATCTTCCAGCTCTGTGTTTCTATAAAGCCTCCCACAAACCCTTCTATTCTGGCAAAGATAAACTGGTTTTAGAAATAACCACATTTTTTTAACATTTTCATCCCTAAAGGGAAAAAAGGGTTATTGAAATAAGACAGAACTTGCAGCCCCCAGTAAACTGAAACAGAAGTTATCCCTATTTAGGGAAACAAATATAAAAGCTTTAATTAGCTAAGTTTTCCTCTGTGTGATGAAGCATGTACAGTCCCCCCTCCACATTTGTGGATTTGACCTTCGCGAATTTGACTATTCACGAGGCACATGCTTGCCCTCTCACCCCATATTTCTCTTCCCCATTCCCTTGCATTCCTCA
This sequence comes from Ctenosaura bakeri, assembly GCA_948474755.1. Taxonomy (NCBI): domain Eukaryota; kingdom Metazoa; phylum Chordata; class Lepidosauria; order Squamata; family Iguanidae; genus Ctenosaura; species Ctenosaura bakeri. Next base: position 41,074 of record CAOLHI010005677.1, read on the forward strand.
CCCTGGGCTTGGGAGGGTTGTGTTTAAAACAGCTGTTGTTCGGTTTTTTTTGGGTGAGCAAAGAGGTGTGTCCTCTCTGCGATGTGGCTGCAGTTTCTGCTATGTAATGACTGGTGACTGGTCAGGTGCTCTCTTTGCTCCTACTTCTCCTTTTCAAGATGGCTGCTGGAAGTAACTAGAACCCAAGAACTCTGCTCTTTTCCCTTTGAGGGGAAAATCCTGGTAAGCCTTTTCCTCTGTCTTTTTTTCCGCCCACCCCAACCCAGAGGCAGAGGAAGAGGAGGAAGGAGCTCTGGAAGGGAAATCATGGGAAGGGAGGGTTATTTCCAATTTTTCCACTTTTGTGAGTGTTCTGAGCCCCCAACCCTCACAAATGTGGAAGGGCTACTGTATTTGTATTCAGCTGTGCTACTACAACTTGTGAAACTTACTCTCTTAAAATAATACACACAGCCATTAAATATGCATCTCTAACTGTAAAATTGATAAACTTTCTCTCTGATGATGAATGTGCTATTTTTGCCAGTGACTGGAAGCCTTTAATGGCATTCATAAACACCAGAAGTATATTTTATAACCTTTTGCAACACGGAAACAAATGTATGCATGATTTCTCTGCCTTTAATAATCTATAGTTTCCCCAAATACAACCAACAAACTACCGGCTCTCCAAGTTCTTTGCTTTGAGTTGCTCTTCTCCTTCATGTATTTGCTCTTCTAGCACCTTTATCTTTGCTTCTCTCTGTTCCGGGGTCTCCTGGCCAAACAGTTTGCTGGTCATTCCCTTCAAGGAAAATGTTTTCACGGTCTGAAAATAAAATAAAATTTCTATAGAATTATTGTAGTCTCCAAAAAAAAAAAAATGCACTTGGTGCCTAAATATTAGAATGGAGAGGAATTATATGGTACCTCTGTTTCAAAACATTCTCTGAATATATAAAATATTAAATTTCCCCCCATCTCTTCTCTGTATGGCATGCATAAACCTTCCACTTCCTCACAATCACCCTTCAAATGACTGTGGCCAAAGAATACCCAACGAAGTTCAAAGCTGAAAAGGTCTGTCCCCCTATACTAACGTGATGCTCTAAACCACAGTACCACTCTGCCGTTAACACTGTCTAACTGTCAAGAACATACATGTTTCATATTTCTAATCAGTTAGTTCAGATGGTCCTTCAAACACGGTTGGGAGGATCAACAACACACTGCAGGATTATACACTTTATCTTCAGCACTCCCGTCTCTTGTGCTGATACCCTACTCCCATTTCTGGGCACCTTAGACACAATACATCCAGTGAGGACAGTACAACAACCTTCAGTTAGAAAGGCGGCCAGGAAATGCAGCTTCCAGAAGCCTATCCAGCATAGCCAGGTAAAGAATGTTGACTACTGCAGCACCGCACAACTCTCACATCTGAGTCAAAAGAACCAGAAATGGACACGAGAAGGGACAGGAAAGGAACAGCATAAGACCAAATCACATTCCCAATCTGCCAAATAAAGATTCAGAAGACCGTCTCAACTGAATGCTAGAAATGCTAGAAAAAGTCTTTTAAAGGCTAGCATGGTGACTTGATGAAAAGAAATTCTTTTCCAGAAAGCCATGTTTGCATCTTTTTTTGACCTACCACCTGGAACTTATTTGTCAAACCAATATGCAGTGGGGGAATTTAGGCTACAAGGAGTTACGCTGTTGCCATATCTTTCATTAAAGAAGTCTACCTGCACAGACAATTGCAGACTTAAAGAGTATTTGTTTTTACAAACTGCCCTATGAATGCAGAGTAGAAAATCTTTTGTTGTTGTTACTGCTCTGTGTCTTCAAATCATTTCCAACTTAAGGTCACCCTACAGTCACTTATCACAGAGTTTTCTAGGGCTGAGAGTGTGTGATGTGCCCAAGGTCACCCAGTGGGTTTCCATGGCTGAAATAAAACTTCGGTCTCTAGAGTCATAGTCCAACTCTCAAACTACTACATCATGCTGGTTCCCAACTCTCACAAATATTTTAAGGTCTCCTGTAATTTATTTGATCTCTTTCTGTGCTTGGCAAAATTCATCCCTTCCATGGGATTTTTTTAAAAAAACAATAACTCTCCAAACATTTCTTTTGCCCAATTCATGTAACTCCAGTCTCACCAACAGCATATACAGGCTATCTAATAAATAATGTGTTTGTTTCCATCGAACTATCATACAGTTCTATGCACAGCAGAACTACTCCAAATCACCCTAGATGTTTGTGCCATTGCTACCTAAGGTGGCTTTAGTGTGGCCAAAGGAATACACGTGGCCCTCTGGGGCTGTTTTTGTGGCCACCAGTGTCAAAATAAATTTCTCAAAATGCCCTCTATGAAGTGTGGGGACATTTTTGCCACATCCTCCCCATTGGCCATTTTTAGGACCAGGCAAGTGCTTTTTTTAAACAGGAAATAAATGAGAAGTGGATTCCATTAACTGTTTTAAAAGATGCTTCTCTTGGGCCTAAAAACCTGAAAAATGCTCACACCCTTGTAAAGATATTGAGAGGATTTTTTTTTACCTTTTTTCTGTGAGGTGCAGCCCTCCAAGGTGAGGGCTAATGTGTTCCCCAGTCTCCCATGGTTGCTCATTCCTGACCCAAGACATACAGCACTCTTCTTTATTCAAATTCACTGAGACAAGTGAGGGTACACACTAATCTTTTAAAGGAAAGCTATCTCCCTTACTCTCTACTAATTCCTTCCAAGTTCAAAAATCAGCACTTTATACAGTAGCATACTACACGTTCATGTGGGCAAGCTACAGACTTCTACCGCATGGACAACATAAATCTCAGTTAAATAAATCACAAGGATGCATGACTTTCATAAGACTCTTCATGAGCCTCCTGTCAGCAAGCCACACACTATGTCATTTAAGTTAAGAACCTGGCTCTACTTCTAGATTTTGGAGAAGAAAATGGAAAAAAAATTAAGCCAGGCTTACTCCTGTTGCCAATTCTTCACACTGCTGTTTCTTCGATGTCAAATCTTGAGCAGCTGTTTCCAACTCATACTGCAGAAGTTCATGCTTCCTGCAAACTGCCCTGAAAACAATCAACCAGAACCTTTCATATCAAATAGTCTCTTCATTATGTCTATACAGTTTATTTTAAGCTTATTTCATCAGGGCAATGGAGTCTCTGTATGCCAACTCTGACTTCAACTCCTCTATTTTTCTGTTGTCCAACTCCAACTCCGTCATAAATGGCAAATTGATACTAATTAGTAATAACAAACTTACTGAAAGTAAAAGAATAGCACAAGACATTTCATCACCACCACATGAAATCATCAGGCTGCTTAGACGGACAGAACATAAAATATATTTATTTGATTAAAATTTCTGAACAAGAAAACTTTTCTATATTTGTATGAAAGTTAACATGCAACCAACTTGAACTTAATAATTTTTAAGAAGGTAAAATATAACTATAAAATGCTATTTAACCATATAATGTTGTAGTATTATAAGGTTTTCTTTTAAATAAAAACCTAGAACCAAAACATTTCTATGGACTCTGACTCCAGCCAAAATTGCTTCAACTCCATAATGCAAACTTCACAGCCCTATATTTTATTCCACACAAACATATCCATCATGAATGCCTTAACTCCACAGTCATTTCTGTAATTCAACTACAATTAATGTAACATGGAAAATTGTTCTCTCAATGTTCCATTGAGCCACTACTACTGCATCTCCAAGCTTGCCAGTTTCCAGTGGTTGAAAAGTAGAGAACCATTTGTGCAATGTATAATGTAAGTGAAAAAATTACAACACAGAAAGATTCTTCAAGATTTAATCCCCTAGGCAGGATAGAAATATCAAGTGTCTCCCAGTCATCGGTTGCTCCAGAAAACAGCAGCTGAGATACTGGTGAGCACAGGCTCATCCATCCTGCAATATCTGCCCAGGTTGCCAGTTTACTTGCAGACATAATTCAAAGTACTAGTGATTCCCTTTAAAACCTCTAACGTTGCTTAAATGCCAGTACTTGTGAGTTCGATCCTGCCGGGCTCCAGGTTGACTCAGCCTTCCATCCTTCCACAGGTCAGTAAAATGAGTACCCAGCTTGTTGGGGGCAATTAGCTAAAACACATTGTAAACTGCTTAGAGAGCACTTAGCTGATAAGCGGTATAGAAATACATGCTATTTGTAACGTATAATGTATTTCGTGTTGTTCACCGCCTCGATCCATGTGGAGTGGCAGGATACAAATAAATAAATATTATATATTATTATAAACTCCCTACTCCCTAACATCAGAAAGACTGTGTTCTTCTCTGTGTCCCTAGCTGGGGATCAGGGAGGCATGGTGATTGGTACAAATACAGTCACTAAAACTAGCTCTCTATGTTCTGTCCTAATTCAAGCACAGGAAGAGGTAATGCAACTCTTAGCACAACACTCCATCCCATGGGTGACTCAGCTAACTCCAAAAGGAATGCTGGCCTTTGTTATGAGAGAATCTTCACATATCAGATTTAGGTGAGAAAATCTACCACTGTCACCTTTCTGAGTGGCCCTGGAATATCCTTCCATCTGAGGGAACACTTCTAGCTTCCAGGGAGATATTTACAAATGACTTATTTTGAGACTTTTGTAGATGGTATGTCTTGGGTTATGTATATGCCAAAGCTCAGTTGTCTGCACAATCTGAAAATTATTAATAATTTGGGTATGCACTCTGAGATAGCTATTTCTAAAAAAGTTGTGGCACAAACATCCAGATCTTTTGTAGGAAATATCGTATGTTGAGGTACAGGTTTTAGTTACAACAGTCTTTTTAGCCACTAATTGCCTGCTGAAGGGTCCTTCAATGGCAGATGTTGTATTTCTTTCTTTTCATTTTCTTGTTATGCTTTTAAAACTTTTATACTGTTTTAACCAAGCCCTTGGTTTTAATAGGATAATGCATTTAATTTTTTTTCAATTCTTTTTTAATGTTAGAACGTTCAGAAAAATAAGAATGGGGTTAAAATCTCAACATGGAAGAGAGTAATTTGGCCTTGTCACTGCCAAGCCTAATATAAAATCATAGGGCAAGTGCCACTGCTGCGTATCATAATAATATTACCATGTGTGCCAGTAACAGCCAAGACCCTATACCTCTACTGGTATAGCTGCACTGATGGTGGTGGAAGCAAAGGTGAAGAAAGGAGGAGAAAGGCACCAGCAGGAAGAGGAGCTTACTAGCTCCTACTTTTCAAATGCCTGGCTTCTGAGGGTGGAGGGCTCAGGGGGTCTTTCTTCTATGCAAAGAGTGAGAAAAACTAATACCACTTACTTAACACAGCAATCTATGAGCAGTAGACCACTATGGGATCCCAGACATTATTCCTGCTTTACATACACAGATCAAGAGGTGATCACTCAAACAATAATTTGTCCAAAAATTCCATGGGCAAGCAAGTACTTCTACTCTCCTGTACATTACACTGACCCTTTTCTTTTGTACAGTATGTGAACTCTAATTCAATACTTAAACACAATCAGAATAATCACAGATGTACCAATTTGCTTACCGAAGTGCTTCTGCATAGAAAAGATATTCCTTCAGCTGGTCGGCATAATGCTCTTCCTCTTCTAGTATGTCATCAATAGAAGCTGCATATCTATGAAAAGTGGAGACAGGACAGCAAATCAAGTTCCCAAAACTGATTGGAGCAACACACAGCTGTAAAGATATACATCTCCTTTAAACTCATAAAAGTCTGCGTGTTTTACCTCTGCCTCCTTAATACTTACACAACATTGCTATGATAAAATAACAAATCTTATATGACTCTAAACTTTTCTCCCAAAAGAGAGGCAGTTTTATTATAGGGGGACCCTCCCCCTAAGAAAACCAGTTAGAATATTTTATGGACATGTTCAGTAAATGTCAAACTGCATCATGTCCTATCTGATCTTGATCAGGGTCAGCTCTGATTAGTACTTGGATGGGAGACCACCAACAAATACCAGGTGCTGTAGGTTATATTTCAGAGCAACGAACTGGCAAAATCTCTTCTGAGTATTCCTTGCCCAAGAAAAGCCTATGAAATGGGGTTACCATAAGTCAGTAGGTGACTTGAAGGCACACACATCTAAATAATAGAAGGGACAACACAACTTTTTAAAAAGACAGCTACAATGTTATTTTGTGTCACATACCCAAGAAAGGAGAGAACCATTTGGGTAGCTTTGCCTAGTGATCAAATATTATGCTATCAAATACCTTTAAAAATTTGTAGAATGGCCAGGAACACAGTGGTGTCTTGCCAATTAGAAATAGCTTCCCAGCTGCTATCTGGGATGCAAAGTGTTGAAAACATTTTTTAAAAAACTGGACATGCAGTATATGAGATAGAGGACCAGATAACTTGCAAAAAGATTTTTTTAAAAAAAACAAAGCAAGGCAACTTTTGTAGGAAGGTAGCCTATTGTTTCCTAATAGCCTCGGCTCCCATTCTGAAGGTGGACCTGTGATAGCAAATGGGCACTAATCTCCCATCATCCCTGCCTGCCTGCTTACTCATAACCAGTCCACGTGGAGCATTTGGCTTTCTCTTTTGTCATCCTCTCAGCTTTCTCTCTGCAGAAGTCGGACATCAAGTCCATCCCATAAAGTTTCACAGGCACACAGCACTCTTCTTCCTCAAATGTACAGAAGAGTCTTCACTGACAGAGGTTTCTATCCCTAAATAATTGGGGGTGAGCAGTGGAGAGATGGAAGGAGGAAGGACTGCCAGGCCCAGTTAGTGCATTGTTATGCAATCTACTGACCTAGCAGGGATTCAGAAGCACAACTAGGATCTCCATCCCAGTTAGTGAACTGGTTCTTGACCCGGGCGGACAATCATGCTATGGCTTAGGTTACCCTAGGTGGTGGCACTAGCCAATGCTTTAGTTTTACTTGTCATGAATGTGTGGAAGACTCCTTCTATTGTAGATTCATTTTGGCAAGAAGAGAAGAAAATGCACCTGCTTTGCTCTTACTGCTGAGTTCAAGGGTGAAGATGGAAGGCTGCCTTAAGAAACATTTGTTTTGTTTTGTTTTTTGTGGGGAAAGAAAATACTTTGTATCCCCAAAGGACCTGTTGGATTTTTGGTGAAAGAAGCAATATTCTTAACCATGTTCTCAACTTGAATAACTGGGATACGTACACAGCTACCAGCCTTTTTTATTACCATGAAAGGGAAAGCAGAACTACACATTGAAAGATAATGCTTAAGAACACTCATATTTCCCTGTGTCTATGGGGTGTGCAAATCTCATGAGGTTTACTGGAGTCAGCAGAAATATTTAGAGCACACTGACAAACCAGCCTTCTAACACAGCTGCTCCTGACTCAATCTCTCTTCCAGAGCACACCTGGGAGCTAGATTTTTGGCCTGGAAATGTACTATGGTTCCCTGCTGCTACTTCCACTGAGCAAGAGCTGTCTTAACCCTCACATCTCACATGGAAGAAAAAGCTTTCTGGACAAATGGCAAAGTATTGTCCCAACCACACTATGTTTTTTCCTCTTTAGAAATGAAACACTGTCTCCTTTACATGTTTATTCTTCTACATTCCAGGGGGAGTAAGTTACAGAACACATCATATAAGTCTGTATTGGCAACTTGAGTGAAAAAAGCAATTTGCAACCTAGAAACTCAGTAAGTTCCAAAGACAGATCCAATACATTTCAAGGGCTGCCATCCTTCACTGTGAAGAGGGGAAGTGTGATCCTTGAACATGGGATAACTTCCCCGTTCAATCAGTGAAGTAATCTAACAGATATCGACCTTTCACCCTTTACTACAACATGCACTGATAAAATAATATCCAGAAATACTGCACCTTAACTCACTCAACATTAACAACCATTACTGTAGTGGCAGAATTCTTCCCCACTTTTAACAAGTGTACAATAATGGGACATTCACATTTTGAGTGAAATTGCAATTAGGCTGAATGCAAACGCTTCAGATATTGGATATGCATAGAACGTTCTCTTCCTTGCAATTCAAATACTGAATAAATCAGTTCTTTAAAAATCAACCCTATAAGTTTATACTACATCTCTGGAATAATGCAAAGCTACCGCTATCAAACCAAGAGAGAACAACAGATCTGGAGTGCATTAAGTTTTATTCTACCAGTTCTGGCATAGCACTGTAAAGGAAACACTGGATAGGTGCCAACAACTTCTACAGTTTCAAAATAATAATAAAAAAGAAATCCCTCTTAAGTCACTAGGGACTCTTTTGGCTACTTAGAAGTAATAGATTCTAAAGCCTCCCAAAACTAGATGCCAATGAAATACTGCACAGCCTATAGTGCTATTCTTCAATACATAACATTTTTCCAAAAATTCGATTTTCCTATCCCCTCCCCTTCTTAAAAGTATCTGTCTGGCTTCCATCAACTCTCAGATAGTCAACACTTACACATCCATGTGATGACCAGCACTCTGTAGTCCATCCCCCATCTCCTTCTCTATTGCACTCCATTCACTAAATTAAAAAAAAAAGTTAAATAAGAAACAACATCACACATGAAGGGCAGGGAAGTTAATAAGCTTCATCCCGTTAAGCAGTTCTACCCCGGGTGACAGCTATATGCAAAAAACTCCAAGTTATACTTTACTTTGCTAAGCTGGCTGAATTTCCTGCAAACAGTAGTGCTATATTCAAAACATGAATCTATTTTAAAACATGCTACCCTATCTCTAACATCAGTACAAACTGCAGAGCCCCAAGAAACCTATGACTGAATATTTCAAATCATCACCTTGTATTTTAGACCTAAAAATGAATGACTTCCTCATAATTTTCACTTATTGGAACAGTCAAAACTTTCAAGATTTTGCTTCACCAAGTTTTCATATACAAGGACAGCATTTTGGAATGTGGGATGTGGGTGGTGGATGCTTCTGTCCTACCTAAAATTAAAACTTTTGAGATTTCAAATTTTCTCACTATTAATTGAACATGAAACGCTAACAAGGTCAGCTCTGATTTCTCTAAGGAATTGCCAATACACCAGGGAAATCATCATCAATATATGCAATATTTCAAAGAAATAGCTTTATACAATGCATCTTCCTTACCCAACATCTCTGGATGTGCAAATCTGAGTGACTGCAACCATGTGGTGTCCTATATCTAAAAGGCTGGTGATGTGCACACACGTGCACTGAAGTATCCACATGCATGTTGCCACCATTGAATGTAACAGGACCCAAGCAAATTCAAATGTCACTATTTGCTGGGGTTCCTGGAATGGAACCCCTGCATTTCCAGAGGGTGCACTATAGTTAAGAATTTTGTTGTGTTACAATGTATTCATTTCCAGATATCTATTACAAAAGCACCTAACATTAAGTAGATGTATGGCATGTGTGAGGGGTGATACTTTTGTTGCTGTTCAGGTGAAGAAGGATGATAACATTTTAGTCACAAGTTAAGTATCCTCAAGTTCAACTGAGAATCAGCACAGTGTAGTTACAGCTAGTCTGGAGCCAGAGAAACAGAGGCTTAAATCCTTACTTAACCATGCCATCTCATCACACTATCCCTTCTCAGGACTGTTGTGAGAACTAAACAATGCAAGAAAGAACCATGTATGCTGCCTTCAGTTTCTTGGGTGAAAACTAGTATTAAAAAATATACATCAACAATGAGACAAAACAGAGAATCATAACAAAAAAGGGATTTGTAAAAGTTCTAACAAACTTGTTGCAGTGTTTTGCCACTTGTAGTTTCACCAGGGTTCCTTGTGCTTATGGTGTTATACTAGCAACACACGCATAAGGGGGGAAGGAAGGGCAGGAAAGACAGTACGCCCCACCCCTAAGGAATATGGGCATTCAACCATTCTGTCTGCAGTACAAGTCAACTGAGTGCAGCAGTGTCTGAGAGAATGTTCTTCTCTAGCTTGGATCAAAATCTGAGCCAGAGAAGAATCTGAGAGTCATATGTTTGCCCTGTTTCAGCTTCTGAGTGATGAATTAGGAACTTGTGGGGCACCAACAGATCTCCTGTTTCATAGCAAAGACATGTGTAGTGAAAAATGGAGTCTTCTCCAACACAGAGTCAATTAGAGCAGTGGTCTTTGGACTGCTATCACTCTCTGGCGAGTTTCCAAGAAACAAACAAATACCAGGTAGTCATATGGCACAAAGATAATTCCAGTCTCCAGCATACAGGACAAAATAATCTGATCCCCCCTCAGGCTGTAATGCACGACATTCTCCACACTCAAGAGATGAAATCTATAACCACAGAATTTTGGTTTTCTTTATACATTGCCATCTGATCTGAAACAGGATTTTGAAACACATGGCCAATTGCCTTTCAGCTTTATATTAATAATTCTCCCAAATTAACAACTTTAAAATACAAAGATTCTTATTTGTTGTTCACATACACTTGCTTTCTGTGCACTAATAATATTTTTCTGAGTATTATATACTGTTTTGCTGTAAATTTTACATTGCAATCTCAGTAATGGTTTTTAAAGCAATTGCTGAAACTAGTATAGAAATTTTGCAAAAAAACCAAAACGAAATCACAAATGCTCCAAAGGAAATGAAAAGTTAATGTTGCAATATTCTCAACAAAGTAAATAGAAAAGTGAGACTGATACAGTTTGAAATTGTAAACTCAGAGACATACAGCTGTAACTCATTAGCCTGGTAGGTTAGATTAACTAATTACAGAACACAGAAGATTCTCTAGTATCATTGTCAAGATTCTTTAATTTTCCAATGAGATGGAAAAGTTAAGCCAAAATCTGGCACACAAATCACATATAAGAAACATTACCATTTGGGTCAGCTCTTAAAACAGAGAGGGTTTTTGTTGGAATTGTTCTTGTTGTTGTTTTATTTTTATTTTGTTTTTTGTTTTTTGAGAACTATCATTGAGTTGGTGCCTTTTGAGGTTGTGGCTTTTATCTTCAAAAAACCCATCCTCTGTCCCTTGCAAAAGTTGCAAAGCAAATAAGGGAAGAATCTGCTACAAGTATTGTAAAACTGCAATTGTCAAATAAGTCTCATGCACACAGCATGGCAGTGAACATATAATGTGGTCAGAGACTGAAATCTCCATGCATGTTTCTTTATGACCCGGCATGGATGGGATTTGGCTGTGCTTTGTTTTGCAGAGTGTGAGACACAGCCAAAATGCTTCACATCAGCCGCCGCCTCCTTCCTTCTACACTGTTTCCCTGCTAGCTGGAAGCAACAGGAGCTGAGAAAATCAAGTAGGTTCAGCTGTGTTGGCACTTCAAGAGCAGACTGACAAACAACTCTTAACCTTTTGCAGCCACAGATATTTTCTTTTTCAGCTTGTGGCTACACCTCATGCCCAAAGTCCATTGTGTACTCTCTGGAAACAGCAAGCTGCTCTGTGAAATCCCACATAAGGAGTTCCAGATGCTTTCTAGCAGCATTTACTGACAAGAAAGTAAAACACACAGTTTAAGGACCAAACTGAATATGACACTAATGCAATTCCAAGTGGCACAAACAGAAATATCAGGCACGGGGAAGGAACTTAAGAGTTCACAGAGAGGATGTATAAAACCTCTGTTCTCCTCCACAAAGACCTAATAACCACCCGAAGCCATAACGAAAGCTTCCCTTTCAGTGTGAGTAGATCCGAAAGGATATTCTCTCTGGTGCAATGCCCACGGTGTGGAAGTCCAGATGATCCACCTGGGTGCATGCTCTCATCTTTTACTTGCTGCTGCATTTTTGCCTCCTAGAAACACCTCCACCACAAGGGGGAGACTAGCATGACTCCATTCATTCATCAGTAAAGCTTCAGCTGCTGCAGAGCTTGCTTCCCTTATTCCTTTCCCATTCGCTTTTCATTTTATATCATGTCTGTTACAGATCTTATCTGTACAGTGCTAGAAAATATTAGATGCTGCAGAACAGAATAATAAAACTGTTGCCAACTGAACATTTGGAGTTATTCCCTCTCTCAATGTTTCTGATTTGCAACTTTTCTGTGTTTAAATTTGTTTCATACTCTGACTGTGGAGTTATAAAATTACAGACTTTAGTCACTGGGACCATCCATATGATGGGATCAAAATCTCAAAAAAAAAAAAAACCCAAATTGAAGATGAAATATTTAAAATCTGTTTCCATCTCTTACCTGAAAACTCTCCCATAATTTCCGTGGACTTTGTAAACTCCATATAATCGATCTGCCACTCTCTAGAAGAATGATAAACTACCGTTAATTTACTAGATATATTTTTCACATACAGCTTTTAAAGATAATCCAACCCCATCCTACCATTAGAGTACCAATCCAGAAGACAAAGACAGATAGATTTGTGTTATAAAACAGGGGGTAAAGAGTAAGATTTCCTCTTCCTGTGACAGTTTTCACCCAAACAAGAAAATACTTATTGAAACCCCAGATTTTCTCTGCATTGTTCCAAGTCGTATCATGACCTACCAGAACATATACTTTTATATCACAACTTAGATTTTAAAAGCTTCTTATTTGGTCCTGTATCAAAGTTGTTTTTTTAAAATACACTTTTATTCACATGTTCCACGTTCTGAAATCCGAGAGGTAGATTTGAGGTAGATTTCCTCTATGAAGAGATGCCAACATGTCCATAACCAGTCTGATAATTCTAATTTTTGAAAATACACCTAGCCCAGGAGTCTGGCTCAATTTCAAGACATATAGGTCATTTTAGAAAAAGTATGGTTTTATTAATTCCTTTTTAGCTTCGTTAACATACAGCCCAAAGACAAATACAGACAACATGTAGCGTAAGTAAGTCAGAAATTTCATCACTGAATTTTTCAATCTATATTATCAGCTTCAACTATTAAACTTAGGGGTATCTTAAAGCATAGAAACAATTCTTTACACCTTGCAGAACATAAAACAGAGGTTCATCATGACAACACACACTCCTGTCCCCAGTCCTTCAACAGGCAAGGTAAAAAAAACATGGATGGATGAGCTCATAGCAGAGCCTGAAGTTCTTCTGGTTGAGATCCAAGAAAAACAAAGAGCATATGTTTTGACCATTGATACCCCGGTGCAAATGAATGCAATGGATGAGACAGAGTTCCTGTAAGACCACTAACTGGAAGAGAATAGGGCTGGATTAACAAACACAAAGAGAGGTCAAAGATATATCCCCCTTAACCATCATCCCCCACTCCCAGGCAAATGCATCTCCCATTTTGAGTCCACTAATTTGTGTTACGACTTTTCCTCTTCTACCACTCCTTTCAGAGAGTCACTCACAAACATGTGGCTGTATCTGTCTGTATCATATCTGTCACTATCATTTCATGTAGTTCATTACACAAAGCAAGAGTATATTTTGAGGAAAACCACTTCCAAAGCATGACACTAAAATTAAATTACTTTCAGGTCAACAATGCTGATTTAAGATTACCCTCATCGAAATCCCAAGAGAATACACTTACAGCTCTGACTCTTAGAAGGTGTGATATGACAGACTGCAACTCATCACTGTAGTGTTTAAGCTCTGTAAATCTCCTGAGAATATAAGAACAGATAGTAACATCATTAGCAGCCAGGGACGTGATTTCCTGAAATTCCATGACAGGGCAGAATAAAAAAAAAACTTAACAGCACTAAGCCTGACATGTTTAAATAGAATTATCTCCGCTTCCCAAAATAGCAACCACAGGATAAAGAAACCATTAACAAAGCAGTTGCTTGCAGAACTGGAACTGGCTAAGCACAACCTATCTGGCACTGCATTAGTCAATTTGCACCATGAAAACTCAGTTCAGCAATAAGATTCTGAAATGAAATTTGGTACATTTATTCGGTTAACATGTACATTTCGAGGACAACCCCACAACACCCTTGTGCCCATTTTCAAGAGAAACAAAACATACTGCAATACCCAACATAAGCTTTATCAAGAAACTGAGCCTGTAGATGTATGATATAACTCTGCCTTTGACATCTGAACACCATATTCATTCTCAAAGAGAAGGAATGCAAAAATATAATGCAACCGAAGTATGCCCTGAAGTCTGAAATTTAATAATGAAAACGACATGTGCGTTAAGAACAGAAATTCTATATTTTGTGTCTAAACTACATGTGTTTTTGAGAGGGTCGTGAATGAGCAAGACTCTCAATAGTTTTTCAATATCTCCATGCAGTTACTTCCAAGAGGAAAAGCACCTCACTGGTGCCAGGGTGTACCCCATGGTGCATGGCTCCACCCAATGGCCAATCAGCACCATCTGGAAAGAAAGAGCCACTGCTCACATGGGCAATGCAAGGTCCAGGAGGGCAATCACTCTTCCTTTCTCCCAGTTGCAAAACTACAGGTGGGTAGTATTCAGGGAACTCTTGCCCTCTTTGCACTGGACACAGGGGTGCAACCCACTGGACTGCCACAGAGAGCCTCACAGAACCTTGAAGCCAAGCAGAAATATACTGACGGAGAGTTACATCCAATAGAATCACAGCCAATGTATGTAAGAAATATAGCTTGACTGAACACTTTAGGGCTGTTGAATAAAGCACGCATCAAAACAAAACTAGAGGGAGCAAAACAAAGGCACACATGGACACGCTCAGTAGAGAGATGTGTGCTCCTTAGGGTGGCTAGCTGGCATCGAAGTATTCAGAAAATATCTTATGTAAGAAAAATAGGATGAGTGCATGTATAATAACCTTGAAATCTGTCCCAGAACAATTTGTACCATGTTCTACGTGGTGTTCTCAATACAGTGGGACTATTGCCTCCCTCAACTTGAAAACTATGCTTCCATTAATACAACTAAGATAGCATTCACCATCATTGCTGCAGCATCACACTGCTGGCTCAACATATCATCAACAATAATCCCAAGGTCCTTTTCACATGTAGTCCTGCACAGCCACATATACCTTATCCTATACCTGTGCATTTGGTTTTCATGGTCTAAATGCAGAATTTTACATTTGTCTCTTCCTGAATTTGATTTTAATACTTTCCACCCAATTTTCTAGTTCATGTATGTTCCTATTTTCCAGTTTTGTTAGCAACCCTCCTAGTTTTGTGTCATCTGCAAACTTGATGAGGATTCTCACAACTCATCATCTAAGTCATTGATAAAAATGTTGTAGAGTAATGGCCCTGGGATAGAATCTTGTGGCACTCCACTTGAGATTTCCTTCCAGCTGAAGTGCAACCATGGTTTGAGCATGGTTTTCCAACCAGTTATGGATCCATCTGACAGTGTTCCCAACCATTCCACATTTTATCAGTTTGCTAATCAAAACATTATGGAAGTTTGTATCAAACACTTTGCTGAAATGCAGACAAATGACATCCACAGCATACCCACTATCTACTAATCTAGTGACCTGATGAAAAAAGATATTATTAGTTTAGCAGGATTTGTTCTTAACCTATTTTGACTCCTACTAATCACTGCACTATCATCAAGATACTTGCAGACAGACCTCTGTATAATCTGTTCTAATATTTTTCCTGATATTGAAGTCAGGATGGCAGACCTGTAGTTTCCTGGATCTTCTTTTTTTGCCTTCTTTGAAGAGAGAGACAGTGTTTGACCTTCTCCAGTCCTTTGGCACCTCACTTGTTCTCCAGGATTTCTCAAAGATGACGGCAAAGGGTTCAGAGTATGTATTAGCAAGTACCTTCAGTGTTTTGGGATGCACTTCATCTTGGCCCTGCAGGTCTGAACTCATTTAGATTAACTAACTGATTCCTGACTAACTCCCTATCAATCTTGATTTGTAATCCACATCCCTTATCAAGGCCTCTGCATTGAAATACACAGTTCTCTTTTTGGGGGAAAAACTGAAACAAAATAAGTATTGGGTAGTTCTGCCTTTTCATTGTGATCTATTTTGTCATCCTTACTAAACAGTGGCCCCACTGTCACCTTCGCCATTCTCTTGCCTCAAATGTATTTGCACATTCCCTTTTTGTTGCTCTTTGCTTGCCTAGCCAGTGTCAGCTTATTCTGACCTTTAGCTTTCCTCATACTATTCCTGCAAGCTTGGGCTGCATGTCTGTATTCTTCCTTGATGATTTGGGAGACATTAAATCTGTTAATGACTTTGCTCAGCGTTCTACACAGATGCCTAAAATGAGACATGAAAATGGAACCTCAGAGTTGAAATGCAATGGGGTCACCCAAAAAACCTCCCAGTACCACCTTTTAGAATTGACCCCTCAGGGAGGTATGGAGCCACTAAAGCCAAGTGTCCTCAACCTTAGCCCTGAAGCCATGGACAATGGCATACAAGGTTACCAGGTCAAAACACGTGAGTGATATCTCATTTCCTGCCTTCCTCTCAGCATATGCTAGCTACTGAGGTGATAACTAACAGTTTCCATAATGCTGTGCCCTTTCTGATCCAACAACAGTTATCAAGAAACATTACCTAGTCTAAAACTAGCCTGAAATTAATCCAAATCAAACTAATCCAATAGTCCCTGAACAACCACTATACTCTCAAGCATCTTGATTGGGAAAGAGAAATAGTCACCCTTTGGGTCCAAAGGCAGCACTTTTAGAAATGGAACTATCTTTGAAAGAGGGGGTGCCTCTTTCAGAGTAGCTGGATCCTTCGCCTCTCAGAGACACAGTCACTATTCTCTGGTTGCTGCTGGCCAGCTCCCAAATCCTTCATGTTAAATGTTTAGCGATGATGAGGAAGCAGTTAACTAAACAAGCAGTAGATTGAAACTCTAATTTTCAAGTAATTTGTGTAGTCTGAGTACACAAACTATATTACGCATACAAAAAAGAGGAGCTCAAATTGGGACAAGGATACAGAAACTAGAAAGAAGGCAATTGATATTCACACAGTCTCAGCTAAACAAGAATATTCAAGATATCCCAGAACTTGGAATTCTGTTTAAAGATGCAAAGCACAAGAGCAGCATCAATAATAAAGATGTGAGATAGGACATATTTCAGCTCTTGAGTAGCCTTCCAGAAGTCTTTTTAGATATGTTCTCAGAATAATTCCCATTTTAAAAAGGGGGAATCAGATCCCTCTCCAAGAAATACTGATTGTGGATTTATGAAATAGGCAGTAGTTATAAGAAAGACACTTGAAAAGCAATGAACATGGATCCAGCCAATGTTTTTTGCATATGTACCTTCAAAAGAAGAAGGTAAAAGCAAACACAAGTAATGAACTGGCAGAGCACAGAGGGGGAGCCTCAAAATAAGAAGCATTTTTACTCTCCACCTGCACACAGATACTCATGAGCTTTTGTCCCGTGGGATCCAAATCCCCTCAAGATTCAGGCTTTGTTCGGGCCCTTGACAACAGTGGCTCTGTCACCTTCTTCACTATCGTCCAGTCAAAGAAGAGTCTTCTGTTAAGTCTTAGCTGTTATGCCCCCACACCCATGAACACAACTGGTTGTCTTCTGAACAATTTGTTTTTTTTATTTCTCACTATCTCCCTAAAAATACAGATCTAGTGCAGGGGAGAACAGAACTGGGCAGACAACTTCACAAGTGTTATCCAATAAGTGTCCCCCTGTCTCCATTGTTCAAAGTGACCACACTAGAAGCTTACATAACTAGGTTTTCAGATACACTGGGGGGAGGGATCCCTCTAAATTAGTACTGAACTTAGTGAAAACTAGCACCCCTGCTCTAAAACTGCTTCGTATGTCTCCTCACTAAACCAATAATTCTCACTGAAAATAACCCTATACAAGTTTATATATTAGAAAAATAACACAAATTCTGCCCTCAGATGGTGTTTGCTGACTTTGGGCTTCTGCCAGCATTTGTAATAAGGGAGAATAACTACAGGTCAACTTCCCCCTTCTTTTAGCAGTGGGAACAAAGAGGCCTTAAAAAGTATTTAAAAGCATGGGTAAAAATGGCCCAGGGAATGGAACAGAATTAGAGAGCTTCCTTTATCAGCATATGTTTCAGCCAACATAAGCAGAAACACTAATTGTATCAAATAAACTGTTGTCATGTTTTGCATGTTGTCTTTCAAACTTTTAAGAGATGGAAGAAAGCTTTGCGTTTGGGGAATTTTGTTTTAAAGGCTGAGCATG